>JARHVA010002490.1:600000-802500 GCA_037957365.1 Torreya grandis | reverse complement strand
CCTAAAAAATCACCAAATCAATATATATACTTGAATTTTATCCCTATATCCACTAGATGGAAATTATATGCAAATTACACAAACAAGCTTAGAATAAGTTATGCACATTCAAGGTTATTGATCCCTATTCCTACCTAATTCTACGTACATTCATCTAAAACCATTCCAATCCCATAATACATATATTTATAGCCTCAAGCCTCATTCAAATCACTTATGTTAGAACTCATACTATCATTTACTTTCACTTGCACTAAGCACTTAGGTAGGAGAACTACATCAAGCTTGATCCCTCCTCAGAGTATTGGCATTTAGGTAACTCTCAACATAATGAGGTGTCAAGGATGTCTATCCTACCCAAATAACACCACACTTTTGATACTTGTGCCACTAAAATATTCTAACAATATAGAGGTATAGGGTTTGTTCCTAAATTAGTCAAGAATAGTGTATAAATAGTGAATCATAGCTCATTTGCATAGGTACAAGCAAGCCAAACTCAGTTGAAGGTGCACCCAGAATATCAGACAGTTCCTACACAAAGGACATTAGTGTTGAAAGTATCACATTATTACCCAATACTACTATCCAAAGCACACTATTATCTAGGAAGGTTTATGACCCTTGGAACCTTTTTGTGACACTTAGATCTGCTTCCACACCAATTTCAGCCTCCAGATCATCTGTCTCAGTTAGTTTCCAACTAAATACTTATTTGTGTCAATCATTGCTATTTTTATAAATATAAAATTAGGTCAATTATTAAACAAATCAATGGCTATATTTATTGCATATATGTACCTTGAATTAGTATACTCAGACCCTTTAACAACCTATAGATTACACTCTAAATGAAGTCAAATTTCATTTAGAGTGGTTGGCCAAAGGAGGAGTCAGTTGCTTTGGTACATTTCTTTGATGTAGTATGGGAGTTGAATTTCATTTTAACTTCCTATACATCTATGCACAATTTTCCTGTCACTATTCACATTGCTGGCAAAAAAGATATTCACAACATATTTGACCATACACTACTATCACCCACCCATCGCTATCCAACAACTAAACACCATCTCAATGAAAACCTTAATGGCATAAAAAAAGAATATGTGGAGACAATTGTCAAATTGATGTGATTGGCATCTTAAGTTCTAAAGATGAATCCTTGGAGGCTTTTTGACAGTAAAACACCTCTGATGTAATAATTATTAAAGATTTCAAGTTTTTATAATTTATAATGTTCAAATAAAGAATAGATTTTTATTTATATATATATATATATATATATATATATATATATATATATATATATATATATATATATTTAATTTTATTTATTATTAAAATATTTTAAGATAATATTTATGAGTTATCATGTTAAAAAAAATCTCATGTATTTTTTATTTTAAAATCATAAAATAAGGGATCTATTTCATTCCAATATATTTTAACCATTTATTAGTAAAGGAAAACATTGAATATAATTTACTATTTTAGACTTTTCTCTTACTAATCTCTTTTTATTTTTAAAATTTTTAATACACATAATACTTTATAGGTTAAATTATTTAATTATAATTTAATCATCTATTTGTGTTGAGTAATATTTTCTTTTTGAAAATTTATAAATGTGAGTATTTGCATTGATGTTTCTTATAACTAGACATCAATTCAAATTATCATCTATATTTCTTTTCAATTTTTTTTTCAAAAATTATTATTTTCTTTTATATATATAATATGAAATAATATAATTTTATAATAAATTATAATATACAAGTTTTTAATACTTAAAAATATTTTATATATAAAAGATCATTAAATTTATATAATATTTTACTTAGAAAAAAAAACTAATATGAAAATAAGATAAAAGACACTAATTCTAAAATTAATCATTTAATTGTTTTGTGTTCTAATAATGAATTCATTAGGCTAGTTTAGACTTCAACTTAAAAATTAATTTACATATTATTTTTAGAAGTATTCATCTAATTTTTCTGAATTGAAAATTTGAAAAAAATTAATACTCAAATTATTTTTATAATTTAATTAATTTTTTTATTTATTCATATTTAATAAAAATTAAAATAATAATATAATAACTTCCATTAAATTAATTAATGTAATTACTTAATATGTTTTTTTTTAAAATTAAAGTAATAAAACTATTACAATCCATATTATGAAAATTAAGCCTTTTAAAAAATTCTATATAAAATATTTTGATCCTCAAGCTCTTGATCTAATTAAATACTTATGTAACCAAATCCACATGTATACATAGAGTTGAATAACTTATAACTCAACATGGGAGAGTTTTGGTGAGAAGTATAAAGAGAATTAATTATTGATAAAATATATTAATTTTATATTTATGTAATCAAATTTACATGTATATATAATTGAATAACAATCATGTAAACCAATTCAATTAGTTAACCTCAACCAAGCCTCTATGAGACTTATCGTTATGCCAATGCCATTTGAAATTGTAAATTTAGATGAAAATATTGAAGGGTCCCATTATATCACCTGATCACGATTCAAAATATTTGGAATTATTAAAATTTAGGGTGATTGAAGTGTCTTAGAAATTAATATATGGATTTTTGATCTTATTGAAATCCTATTATTTATAAGATTAGTGTAGATATTTTAAATATATATATTTTTTTAAAATCAAATGATATCAATTTTAATTTTTTTATGTTAGATTTTTTATATACAATGATAATTAATAATTTTAATTTTATTTTAAGATATCTTACTAATTGGTGATGAATATTAACAATTTAGTTGTACCAATGTGTTAGGCTTGAAAAATCTTTGCAGGAGAAAAAAGGGCTTCAATTTCCACCATATGGTCAAGATATAGTTTCAATTAATTTCTCAAAATATATTTTTTTATTTAAGTGATAGTCAAATAAAATGTTTAAGGGTCCCATTATATCATTTGATCACGATTCAAAATATTTTGAATTATTAAAATTTAGGCTGATTGAATAGTGTCTTGGAAATTAATATATGGAGTTTTAATCTTATTGAAATCCTATTATTTATAAGATTACTATAGATATTTTAAATATATTTATTTGAAAAAATCAATTGATGTCAATTGTAAGTTTTTTATGTTAGATTTTTTACATACAATGTTAATTAATAATTTTAATATATCTTACTAATTGGTGATGAATGTTAACAATTTAGTTGTACCAATGTATTGGGCTTGAAAAATCTTTGTAGGAGAAAAAAGGGCTTCAATTTCCACCATATGGTCAAGATATAGTTTCAATTGATTTCTCAAAATATTTTTTATTTATTTAAGTGATAGTCAAAAAAATGTGAACTTTAAAATTAAAACTATTCATAATGATCAAATAAACATCAAATTTAAGATCATTATTAATTATTTATCCACAAACATTATAAGCCCCATCACCCTTTATCATTTTAAGAAGTCTATCAACATAATTAATAAATTGGCTACATTGTCTCTCAAATCCCCCTCCACCCTATTAAATAAAGAAATAAGAAGAAAGGGAGGAGGAGGAGTAGAGAAATAAAAAGAGAGAGAGAGAAGGGTTGTACAACTTGAATTTTATGTCTCTAAGGCAAGCCTGGAATTTTAGGTTAAACTTATCTTTAAGGCAAGCTTAAATTTTAGGTTAATCTTACCTTTAATGTTTTGGATATAGTTTTACATGTTTAAGCTTATTCTCATAGATATTTTCAAATAATTATGTCTAAGACATGTGAAGTCATTAAAATATAATAAGAATATTATCTTGTCTTATTTTAAAGGAATGTTACTTTAAACATGAATTAATTCTGAGATGACTTATTTGAATTGGTTATATGATACATTTAATACTTTTAGGGTTTCTTAGTAGATCAATCAGTTGTCACCGATTATTTGTTGATTTGTGGTTGATGGTTCCAACTCTGGTTCTTCACTGATATCCTTTATCACAATTATACTTTATTAAAATGATGTTTAAATACAAGAATAATTTACCAGAGTCAAATTAGATATAAGAGCAATTTACTAGAGTCAAATTTATAATTGTGAAAAAATAACAAAAGTGATGTTTGTGATTCTCTTATTTATTCTAAACAAACAAATTATAAATAAACACACTTTTATTACATAATAATTAATTATAATTTTAATTAAAAAATTGTCATTACACAAAAATTAAATGAAAATTATTTTGTTTTGAAGCGATTACATGAGTCAACCTAACCAATAATTAGGGCTAAGGAACCTAACCTATTTGATTTGGATTTTTATTGTTGACTTAATTTTAGCTCATGCTATGTTTGAGAGATGTATTACATATCCTTTGGCAACTTTGGAAATTATAATAAAATCAAATTTTTAAATTTAAAAAAATATTATCATTATACAAAAATTAAATGAAAATTATTTTATTTTGAAGCAATCACATGAGTTGACTAAACCAATAATTAGGGTTAAGGAACCTAACCTATTTGATTTGGATTTTTGTTGTTGACTTACTTTTGGCTTGTGCTATGTTTGAGAGCTTTATTAGGCATCCTTTGGCAACATTGTTCATTTCCCATGGAAATTGAATTTTTTGGTATGAGTTTAAGTTTCATTTGGTTGTTTTCCTTAAATTTTTTGAAAGAAGTTTGTGTAAAAATGGTCTCTCTAGTTGGAGTTATTTTTTATTCCTTCATGGGCTTCTTTCTTAGATATTGAATGGATTTTATAGGGAATTTTATTTATATTTTTTGAGATAGCTTAAAGGAGGATGAAAATCCATTTTTGGATATTTTGTTATTATGTTAGCTGGAAAGTTATATGTTGCATAATTACGAGTTGTGTAGAGTGTGCTTGGTTACAAAATTTATTTTGTTCCACATTTTTCATTATACATATACATAACATAAATAAAACTCTTAATAGTTATACGTTTATTTAGAAAGGACATAAATCTCTTGTATTATGTTTTTTCTATGTGAATATTATTGCTTATATCAATCAAATTATTATGCTTACTATATTATTTCACTTTGAAACCATTTTTTATAGTTCCTTGATAGCTTGTATCATTTGTGTTGTTCAATGGTGACTTCACAACAATCCATCATACTAATGAGACTTGATTTATGTTTTATCCAATCTTGTCTTATCTAGAATATTTGTTTTGACCTTGTTCACTTAAAAAACATTACATTATTAATTTATTAGGTAAATTATAATATTATTTATTATTTTAGACTGATTTCTACCAAACATTACAAATTAAGCCTAAAAATCACTAAACATCCCAATTTCACTTATGCATCATTCATCAATACTCAAAATCATGTTGATGCATACCTATTAGTTTATTCTACCATACACAATAATAACCTCTCATGGATTCATCCTCAGTCAACCTTGTGACCTAACAACTGGTAGTTTGGCCTATAGACCTAGTAAGCAGGGCACTTGAACAATTCTTAAAAGAGATAAAATGTTAATAAAAATGAATTAATTAATTAAATTAGATTAAATTATTATATAAATTATCTATTTACATTTAATGAATATCTAAAAATGGAAATTCAAAAATCCAAAATATCAAGATTTTTCATCATTGCCTTTATGAGTTATCTAGCTCTCCCAAAATATCTCAAAATATCTAATTTGAGACCCATGCTTATTAATTAAAAATCATAATTACATGACAATTTTTAATTCAACTAGATTTATCCTCAACTCACCTAGGGTTAATTTTAACTCATTTCATGTTTAAACTCAACCTTAATTCACATTGGGTGAGAGTTGACTTTTGAAGCTATAACTACAAGGCCATACCTATTGATCAACAAGCTCTCATAAGCCAAAGTTATAATGCTCATTTTTGTAGAGACAAACCTTTCAAGTAGTGTTACCATGCCAAATTAATAATCCAACTAGTGAAGCCAAAGTGCTAAGGAGATAAGGAGCAAATGGAGCATCATTGATAAAGACTTATTGGTGCATAAAACTAAGCAAGCCACTTCAACAATCCATTTAGAGCTATAATGAAGGTAAAAAATGGTTTATTTTGTGTTTTAATTATGTTTTCATTTATATGATTATTACTTATGCTCCCCCTAGTGTCTAGGATAGAGGTGTCAAGTGTTTAGTGTGTTATTTTGATTTTGTTTTATTGGGCTAACACTATACTAACCTCCCCTCTAATGGATTCCTTATTCACATGATGGCACACCCAGTGGGACACACACCCCAAAAAGTTCTTCCCAAGGCATTTTAGGACATCCTCCTAACAAATTTCATGTTAAAATCCAAACTTGTTGACTAAAAAAGTGAAAATTGAAGGCTCACAAACATTCTATAAGAAATCATGAGTCTGTTCTATATAGTCACATTTTTACTTTTTGGAATCATGATATTACACAATATAATGACTTTAAAGTCATGATATTACCATAAAATCTATGATATTATCATAAATATCATGATATTTCTTTAAATCATCACAATTTTCTACTAACTACTTTGTTTTGTAGGAAGAATTGTGATATTACACAATATCATGACTTTGCAATCATGGTATTTTCTTAACTCTTGTGATATTTCATTAATTATTACAATATTGCCTTAAACCATAGTAGTTTTCCACTAACTATATTATGTTACAGGGTAAGTTGTGATATTTCATTTAGAGTTGTGGTATTGTCTTAATTTTTATGATATTTATTTAAGAGTTGTGATTTTGTGTTAACCCTCTATTTTATAAATAGTTATGGTTTTGTGCTGAATAATTATAGTTTTATAGGAAAAGTGGTGGTATTGATTTATGTTTCTATGGTTTTGTACTGTGTGGAAAACTTTTGAAACCTGATAGCTAAAATCCAAAAGTCATTTTCCCACTTACTTTTTGATTCTAAGCACAAGGACCCCCTAACATCTTTTACAAGACCCAAAGGTCAAGAAAAGATGATTTAAAATACTCTAAGTTTCAAAACTCACATTTAAATTTGCTATTTTAAAAATCTTTTATTTGAGTTATTTTCATCTTGTTTAATGTTTTCACATAATTTCAAGGAGATATACTTCATGACATATTTTGTTTGGTGTTATAAAAATGAACTCACACTTAGTTAAATACTCATAAGAATTTTCATTTTTATGTTTGTTGTTGAATGTTTGTTTTTCAAGACAAGTGTCACATGTATGCTCTCCCCCTGTCCCCTTTAGGGAACTTGGGTGATAAAAAATGCTTACTTTTTTCACTTGTATTTTTTGTCCAAAAGTGTGGAAGGAAAGTCTATAAGGCCCTCCCCAAAATTTGAGTGATTTGGGAGTCCTAAAAACAACTCTAAAGTCCTTCTACTCAATTTCTATTTTATGCATTTTTGGCTTGTGGGCAAGAGTTCATCACCTCCCCATGGGTTCTCTAGGGAAGTGTTGACCTAGGAATTCATATCCTAGCATCAATTCAACTGCACTCCATGGTAGGGGTATAAAAACTAAGGTCTACTTATTGGAATGCTTATTTGAGTAATTAAGCAAGCTTCATTAGTAAGATTCTACCTCAAAACATATGTTTAACTCAGACATTGCACTACACTAAGCAATTGATGGATGTAGTGGTTATGAAAAGGACAAGACCTTTTCACAACAAGTCAGTTAACATGGATCCAAATGATATGTTATGCCCTAATTTTAACCACACATATGGGATAATTTAGAAATGAGAAAAAAATTGATAGTTTAGACAACCCACTTGTCACAGACATACTATCAATGTAGGGCCAGTAGCCCAAAGTTCCATGTTGCAGTATATACTCTTGAGAGAAGAGGGGTCCTAAAAAACCTAATTTTCATGCACATTTTAATTTTTAGATTAAAAATTTAAATCCCTCTCAAGAGAAAGTATATATATGGAATTTGACAATACAATGCCACCTTATCAGTTTTAGGATTTATGACATTACACAGGTGTTTTTTTCATTTATCCTTTTTTTAATTACATGGTATTGAGTCAAAAAAAAAAAATTTATCATACCATGTCTAGAATGATTCATGTTTTCACATCACTATCTTGTTCAAAGTAGTGTTATGTCATGTTTGATGTCATGCATTTGCCTTAGTCATTTATCAAACTTTTGTGTGTGTGTGTCACTTATTTGAAAGGGGCATCATTATGCTACCCATTTCATTCAAAACATTGTGCCTTAGAGTCTTGAAAAAACCCATTTTTCATACCTTTAGAGGAAGATAGAATTGTTACACTACTCAAATTATTTCAAAGACTTGTTTCCTTGCTTCCAAATTGTAAATTCAAAGTTACGTGTACCTAATATCATCATATTGTTCATTCTTGTCTAGCTTGTTGTCTATTTGAGGAAACCTAGCCTTATAAGTTGAGGTTAAAATTAGTCTTGACAAGTTCAGAGTCAAACATTGATTGGTTTATGCCTATGCCTTGTGTAATTTTGTCTTAGGTGTTTACCTTTCACTTTTAGGTTTTGCAACTTAGACTGATTTCTTGCTCAATTTAAAGACTATTTTGTGACTAAGTTTGGCAAGTGGTCTATCTTCCATGCCTAAGGTCCAATTTATTTCACCAAAACATCAAGTTTAGGTTTGAATCTAAATGCCAAGTTTGTGTCAAAGTGTTTCAAATTTGAGAGATTAATCGTCTCACCTTTTTATACCTAGTTTGTTTCAAGTCTAACTCTTATGTCATGTTTCTAAGAGTCCTAACAATTCATGTTTGTTCTTAGACCTAGTGTGTTTCAAATTCTAGATCTTATGCCATGTTTCCCAGTGTACTAGCATCTTACCTCTTTATTTTTGATATAGTTTCTTTAGCCTAACTTTTTGCCTTATTCCCAAAGACCTAGAAACCTTTTTTGTTTCAATTAGAATTATTTGAAACATTTTTTACCTAAGTTTGACATTCAATTTTACCCATTCACATGACCCTTTATGTAAGACATTCAACATTAGACCTTGAAGACCTTCTACGACCAAGTTTATCATTGACTATTTTTGAGAAACAACTCCAATTCCTAGACCAAGTTTTTAGACCAAGTTTGGACCATTCATCTTTTAGACCTTATTTTTAAAAGTTTGTGGAACTCTAGACCTATTTCATGTAATATTAGTCATTATCTTAGTTATGTCTCATTATACTCATAGTGGATCTATGTACAATCTGGGTTATGATAGCGTAGTCATGAATGATGACTTCATTTAATACCCTTACAGTGATGATGTAGTTTATGAGATAGATCTATTTACTCCTTACACTGATCAATATGGGGAACAAAGTCAAGATCCATTATCCCATTATTTTGTTAACACACCTCCATATTCAGAGCAAGACCAAGAGAAAATCATGTAATACCTTACTAAAATATCATTGGTTGTAGAATAAGTTTAACAATAATCATATTATGTTATTATGCCATTGACATATGAACCTTATTTATTTTATTGTCACTTTCTTAAAAACAAGGACAAATTTTTAGTTAGAGCCACAGAGGTAGGGGCCAAATTTCTAGTAGGGTTCATTTTAGTGGGCCCTATAAAAAAATACATGGAGGTCCCAAGGTAAATCATATTTTTAGTGGTGTCAAATTAGGTTAGAATCCATATCATTGTAAAGGCAAATCATGTGATGCCATGTGGTGAATTACACAAGGATTATAAACATGGATGAATGCCAAGAAACACAATCAAATGATGGCATCAATGTAATGCAGACAAATGTCAACACACTATAGATTCAAATGAATTCCAAAATGGTGAAGGTGAGTGCCAAAGTTACACAAATAAATGGGTACTTGAGTAACACAGGTGAATATCAACATGGTGAAAGTACAATATGGTTCCATTTGGGTGCCTAATGGTATTCAACAAGGGATTTTTAGAGGAAAAAAGATGAATGCTTATATAAATTAGGTGCATGAAAACATGGCATGGATGATCATTAAACACTTGTAGATGAATGTGGCATAGGGTGTACTTGTAGATGAGTGTTGATAGGGTGCATCTATAGATGAACATCAATGTGTTATGGATGAGTGACTATATGATGTGTGGCGAGAATTGATGTGATGAAAAAAAAATTCTTAGGTGTATTAGATGAACATCAATATGGAATACAACTAAAAATGAGTGTCGACATGTTACGAGCATGTACCTTTATAATTGGGATGAGTGCCAGTCTAGTGTTGATGAATGTCAATGGGATGCATATATAGATAGGTGTCAATATGCTATGGCTTATGCCTGTCTAATGTGGGCAAGTGTCAATGTAGTGTAGATGATCACCCTTATTTTTTAGGCTAACTACAGGCTGGTGGTAGGCACCCACATGCATGGCTGATGTTGATATGGACCTCTCAACCGCATCATAGGTGTCTTTGATGAATGCCCACACTATACAGGTGGTCACCCTTATCAATATGAATGCCTATAAATGTGTGAAATGAACCTCATTTTGTACATTTTTCTATTTTATTCTCTCCTCCCATGTTTAAAAAAATTTAAATCTTTCCCCTGACTTCTAAAACCCTTTTTTCATCCATGGCTTCCATTTCTTAGACCTCTTCTGGTGTTGGCACAGAGGTAACCAGAAACACCAAACTCACTCTCCAAAATTTGATGTGCACCATCATCCAAAGACTTCTCTAGAAAAAAAAACACATACATTGATTGGGTGGAGTCTTAAAGTTTAACGGTATTATCTATGTGACCCAATATGATAAATATATTCCTTTGGTGAATGTTCTCTTGCAAAGCTTCGATACTACTTCCTCCATGTTTCACATCAACTTGGGCTCCTAAAATGTTTCATTTGGAATCCATCCAGAGGATATTTAAAGACTGATAGGTCTAATTTGTAAGGATAGGGACTTGGTCACCACAAAAGCCTTGCTGAATGATGAGGACAAAAAGTATTTAGATTCCCATTATTCGTTGTAGGTGGATGGTATGTATTGTAAAATTTATAATTGTTGATTTTTGAATAGTTTTACTTTTTTTAGTTCTAACTTGTTAATTTTTTTTTTACAGATCCTCAATGTCATGGTAAAATGGGACTAAAAATTGAATGTGTTAAAAACCCTTTCCTGATGGGAAAGCTTGAAATTTTCAAAGCAAGAATTATTTTATAGGGTAGACCATCTGCTATTCCATTCTAAGCCCTAGTTTATATTTTTCATACTATGGGCACTCAACTGTTAGACTGGTAAACTTTTATTTCCAATAGAATGAAATATGATTTAAACTTTGCTTTGCACAATGAACATACTCAGTTTTCTTGTTATAATTATATTATTGCATTATACTATGAATTGATTTTAGATTTGCAAGCATCATCTATTATTTCTTCTCTCAATCCCACAATGTTTGTCAATGCACTCTCCCTTGAAGCACATGAGGTTATTTTGAGTTTTTATTTGAGACTATTTGAGCTTTTTCCTATATTTATTTCAAACAATTACATAAATATTGAACTAGTTAATTTTAAATAAAATATCTTTTTATTACAGAAAAACTATATGAAATGATTGCTAGAATAAATGCAAAAAATAAGGGATGTCAACTTCCTGAGGCCATAGTAGAAATAAACATGGAGGAGGATGCAGAATTGACTCCATAGATACCAAAGTAGCAATTGATAAGAAGAAAATGAATGTGGAATTTGATTACACCTCTGACACAACCCTCCACTCATGTTAGTGGTATACCTTCATCAAATATCTTTGTTTTGATTGAATACTCTTTTATCACTATAATATTTTAACTCTATTATATATATAGTAGAGACCACACAATTTATGTTACAAACATCAGGTGGGTCTGGCAGAACTTTGAGAGTTCCCTAGAAATAGCAACAATAAAAATAACAATAACAGGCACATCAACAATAACAAGAATAACAAGGTGTACTAAATAAATCTATTTTTTTAAATGCTAATATTATATTAGATTTTTTTAATTAGTCATTTTAGTGATTTTAATTCCCATTTGTAGGTCATTCTTCTCAAAGGAAAAAAATTTTGCCACCACCACCACCCCATCATGGCCATTTAACTACTAGTATTGGGAAATGTTTATTTATCCCAGCTCAGAGTGGTGGCATGGTTTAGGTCCCAATGTTTGATTTTCTAAACTTTTCACTTGGTGTTCTACCTAGTATAATGGGGACTATAGTTCTTCATGGCATTGATCTAGATGAATAGTAATTGGGCATTGACAGTGGCACCCCCATGGTTTTTTTCAACCCACATGATATCATACATGGATCTTAGTCTATAGAGCCTTTAAAATGACCTCGTATGCCCAATTCTCCACCTAATGTCACCGAAGGTAGTCCTGTGTAGGAGATTCCCTAAATAGATGACCAACATACTTTTTTCCTGTCTCTAGTTTATTGGCAAAAAATACTAAAGCTTACATTAATGATTTTATTCTTCCAAACCTTGATGAATTTATAACTTAAGAACATTGGTAAAAGGTATTAATTCATGAAATAAATGACTATTTCCATAACCATAGTCAATGAAATCAATTATACGCAACAATGGATCATCAACTAGCAAAAAATGATGTTTTATTCAACCAAGCAATTTTGAGAAGTGTTGTCATGAATAATAGCTTTAATGATGATGTTATTGATATCATGTTAAATAGGCTTGAGAACTTTAATGCAGAATCATAAGCATAATATAACAAATGGGCACAAAACAAAATCCTAGTGGATCTTGTGAATGCAAAAAAAGAAAAAATTGTGGTAAGTATATTTATGGTTTTTTAAATTAAAATTTATTTTAAAACATTTAACTAATTAAATGTTTTTTGATAATTTGGAGTCAAAATATATAAATCTAAAGAATCAAGTTGTTATCCTTGACATTCATCTAAAGAATGCATGTAAAAGTATTTTTTTGGTAATTTCTTTCCAAAAAAAAAATTGTTCTATTAAATAATTAAAATAATACATTGAGGAAAATAATTTGAGAAAATGGCTTGTATCCTAATGTTTTATTTAAAAACAAAGTTGAAGTGGACCCATCATTGCTTTCAATGAGAGATGTTGCTACAGAAGAACAATACAATCTTACCAATATCCTTTTTGCAGTGAAAGATCTCTAATATTTTGGAATCCAAATCCTCATAGATAGCATAGCCACTACCAGTACTAGCGAACAAGTAGTGGATGGACAAATTGATCCATAGTGATTATGAGACTATAAGTTTAATGTTGTTTTGTAATTTCTTCCATATTACTATTATTTAATTAATGGAAACTGAGGTTTGAGCTCAAATCCTTGAGTTGTTTTATGCTTATGTTTTGTAATTATTGGAAACTTATGTTTTATAGTATTAAAATATATTTGGTAATTATGGATTCCTTACTCATATTAGGCTATAGCCTAAGATGTGTAATAATTTGTTGTAATGTTTAACTACTTTAATTTATAGTAAATTTGGTTTCAAATATATTAAAATATTATTTACCATTTCATTTGATTAAATAATGTATATTTTATTCAAACAATGTCAAACAATCAAAAAAATAGAATGTTGAATATGTACTATTTTTTACAACTCACAAAGTAAAAAAAATGTTAAAAAACACTACTATAGAATACTGAATATATGATCATATCAATTAAACATTTCATAAACAACTTAACTCAAATTGAATCATTTAAGCATTTCATAAATATTATTAAGTAGTTTGCATATACATATTACAATTTCATAAACTAACACTCAGGTATTTCAAACAACACTTTGGTAACCCATACTTCATCGCTAACATTTGTGTGGCCTATCTCACTGGCATTTATAGTTTCACTATCTTATTTTGTAGTTATATTCATGACACCTCTTCTTCCAGTTAGAGTGCTCCAAATTGAAATTGCTCTATCATATGGCAACATATCCACCTTATAACCTAAAACATACAACCTTAAACATGTCTCAAGATTTTTATCCAATTTATTTCAAAGCATTGATTTAACAAAAGATAATGCACTGAATACCCTTTCATCTTCCATGAACCCCAAAATAATTGTTTGGCATAATTCATATACATGGAAATATTCATTTATTTATTCTTGTAGAACACTACTCTAATATAGTTTCTTCCATAGCTTGGTAATAAAACCTATTTGTGTTGGTTTAGTGAACAATCTATATTGTTCAACCATTGCACATCCAAAAATCATTGATTGGTTTTTTAGTACATTCTTTCAAAAAATACCCTTAACTTCCTCTCCATTAATTTCCACAAACTTAATGAAATGTTAGATGAGAGTACCCATGTATTTGATAAATAAATTACTTATTTATTCTTGACAATCTGCATCATTCCAAAATGTAAGATTCACCATGCCCATGACTTCAAGCAACTCATCTCTTTGAAATTGATCTTGAATTTTAGTAGATAAGCTTTTTGAAATGTCTCTCAATTTCATTCACATGTCACATATGACATTATCATATAGATCCCTTGTTACAGGTACTTCTTTAAATTATGATCCAACTACATTATTTCATCTTTAGAGAGTGTGTAATGGTATCTCCTTTCCATTAACAAAAATACAAAGATGATCATGAATATTGAATTTCAAATAATTTTGAGGGTCCTTTAGATTTGTTAAAGTTTCCCAAATCTCAAATATTGGTCCCTTAAAACTTTCATTTGAGTAGTATAATATATCAAATGATAAACAAACATGTTTCCTCAAATTTATGAACTCCACAATATATACTGATCTCTCTTGTGCATGTTTCATCAAATAATGCATTTCCTTCAACATGGGTAGAATACCACATAATGTTAGCAAATTTTTGAAATCTATCAAGGTGGTTTGATTTAACAATTTTAGGAATATCAGGGTTTTATTCCTAAATAGTAAGGGGTCTAGAATAAGGGAAAAATCTAGTTTAATGTGGTAAAATATATATTTTAATCAAGTACATTACATGAGGAAGAAAAATAAACTTATCTATAAATGGGTTGAAATAGATGATTCAAGAGCTAAAAATTGAGATGCAAGACCGGTACACTATCTAGAACCTGGATTTGGCCTTCATTTTTTTATTGGGTAGGAGCATCAAAAGTGAATAGGAGTAGCACCGACACTGTTTTCCACCTCTACCACTATTATCCTGAGGATCTAATCTTTTTGGGTTTTATTTTCAATTCAGTGTGAGCTTATGGCTAGAAGTCAACAAAGCTCATTTTAGATCTATTTCAATCTCCAAACCCTATATTCATCTACACACATAGAAATAATAGATACATTAAAAACAAAAATGGGAAAAACTAGTATGGGGGAATAATGATTGCATGATCTAGAACCTATGTTATCTTAATCACTACCTACATTAACCCTCAAACTACGATCTCAGATCTAATGTAGTTATCCTTTAGGGAGCGTGCATAATCAACATACAAAATAAATGTAAGAATGAATTTTGCCTAGGCCCTTCCTTGATCAAGCATGCAAGTCTATGTGTGATGCATAATGTTGAGCTATACTATTGACTAATTTTTTATTATGTCTAATGTACCAAAGTAGTAAGTGATATATATAAAATGCCTTGTGTATTCCTTTATATAAAACACCCTTTATTTCAAATTTGAGAGATTTATTTGTATTTGGCCGACATGGGAAAAATTAAGGATGAAGATAATAAAAGGGGTAAGACTCAATTAGCAAAAGAAACTGACCATTGGAGGTGAAAATGAACACTAGTGGCACTAGTGTTATTTCCCAACCCCAATGCTCATGTCCTAAAATCTCAAGACCGAGGGGGATGGAAAGAGGATAGAAAACCTAACCTAGTTGAGGTGGACTAACTATTTGAAAGGCTTTAGATGACTAGGAATAGGCAAAAAGGTGTATAGAGCATGTAACATGGCTGAGATGACTAAAATGAAGGACATGGTCAAATGAAAACAAAAACTCATATTCTCCAATCAAGAAATCCAAGGTGACACATGAACACATTCATAAAAGGGTCAAATCTAGAAACAATACAAGAGTGGTTACCAAAGAATAACTCAGAACAACAAAAGGATCAAAAAACAAAATAAGAGCAACAAACAATACCATAGGCATAGGTAAAGCATGAAAAATATGCAAATATACCTCTCCAAAATGATGCCCAACTTTCAAAGCAATATGGTTTTGGTCAAAAATATCTACAATAGTTTGATTATCAAGGTCAAGGGTTAGGCAAGCATGCTCAAGGCATCACTACTCCTCTTCTAGCAATTGATAATATTTTTCACCAAGGTTTGGTATTTATTGAACATCTTAAGGAAAATCATTAAAAAAAATTATTTATCAAAGGAAAAGAACTAGATACATCAAAATTCAACACCAACATTCCATTGGTTCAAAATTAAGATGATAATGATGAGTGGAAAAATACAGGTTATTATGATTTCCAAGATACTGACTACAAATCCAAATATTTAGAGTCATATTCATAGCCATTCCCTCATGCTTCACAATCATGCATGATTCCTTTATTTGGTATATGACACCATGATAGGGAGTCTCCCATGAGGCTCATCAATTATTATCATCTCTTCTCAGCATTACTTGTACATAGGTTTTTTTGCTCACTCGTACATAAATTCTTAGTTTTTCTTGTAAATAGTCTCCTAATAATTGATTGTACATATCTCAAATCTAAAAAATTAAAAAATAATTCAAAATATCAAAAATATAAAAACATTTAAATATTTTAAAATATAAAAGCATTCAAATAATTCAAAAACATCAAAAATATTTTGATTGTATGCATCATCCATGCTTTACATTTATACTATCATGCTAGAGTTATATTTATTGTTCTATGCTTATCGTAGTCAATTTATCTACATTACCATGCTTCACTTGATCTTGTTTTGAGTGTGTGCATTAACATCTAGCTCTTTGATTGCTTCACTCTACCTATTGAGGGGGCATCCTATTTATACATCAAGATACACATAGATATACATACCCACGGGGGGCATATTCTACATGAGTACACCATCCAGGTTATGTCATTCCTACACCACACACTTTAGTTATTATGTTGATGTACATTACCTACTTGCTTATAGAGATTATTCTATCGACACTCACTAGTAATAACACATGTATTTATTAGCATATACCTAGTCTTGTACTCACATGTCTTTCATACTTTCCCTCTTGCTTTGATTAGTTAGATGTGATTGTAATTCTAGTTCCTTACATGCTTTCTTTTCTTGCTTAGCGTAGCTAGATTGTTTGCATTTCTCAGTTCATGTTTGTCTCATGTATGTGCCTTATGACATTTTCCAATGTCCTTTGCTTCTATTAATGTGTGTTCCTTAGGACATTTTCCAATGTCTTTTGCCTATAATCCTCTATATGATTGTGGCTTCCATGCCAAATTTTGCTTGTTTCAATTGTATGTGTATGTGGCATTTGAACATGCCTTGTATGCTTGATTTCTAGTTTGAGTGACATGTGCCCATGTCCCTTATTTTCTTGGCCCCTTGGCCATTACCTTAAGCTTCTCGCTTCTTTCCTTGTGTGCTTGTTACTTGTTTGCTTCTCATTATTTGCAATGCCATGATTGACATCATGCATTTATCTTACTTTCTTGGATGCCATGATGGACATCATGCTCCATCCCTCCAACTAACAACTAAAAACTAACTAGAGTTTCATTTCTAATTCAATACATTGCATATTTTCTTACATTATTATATCCATCTAGGCATACCCTTGTTTATCTAACAATATATTAATACAAATTATGTTATATCTTGAGATATCTTGTCAATTACCATTGCTATATCATATATTTTACAACATAACACACTTGTAGGGATCTTTATTCTGAGGGTAGTCATTGCAGGGTCTCCATTCCTACCCTTAGAAGAGTAGAAAACAAATAGGGGTTTTGTCACAAAGATCAAAGATCTTATCAATAAAAAAAACTAGTTTTAGAACACTCAAAATAATAACTAGACATCAAATCAGTCATAATAGATTAGACAAACAATGAAGAATCCAAAATAATCATCAAATTTGGCCTAGGACAATAGTGCCAAGACTAGACTAAAGCACTGGTGTTGCTACTCACTTCTAGTGATCCTATCAAAATAACAAAAAAACCAAAATTTCTAGAAGTAGGTATAAAAGTAGGTTCAACTATAGATTTATACATCCAAAACAATTTAGAATTAGCAGTTTTAGTACACATTTTACTTGGAAAATCCAAATATAGGGGGCATCATGCATGGCATGATTTCTCTCACTTCTACTTTTAGATATGGTAGTTGGTATAACTTCTAGATCATAATCCATGTTCTAGACATTAGTGATTGGGGGTAATGTGTGTGGCACATTTGTTTCTTTTCTTTCCTAGTTCAACATTGTGTAGACATTTTTCAATAGTTGCATGCCTTATTCCATTTGTAGGTGGTTGGCATCATTTTGGATGGCTTTCATAAAATCCTACCCTCCAGATTCTCAAATTTTTGAGTTCCTAAGTGGATATCACATAAGCTACAATCCTAGTTTCAGAGTGGCTTTCATATAAGCCTAATCTCCATCTTTCAGAGTGGCCATGAGTGACCTAGTTTCCATCATACATTCAGCTATCCATGCCAACATTGTTATATTACAATATATTCATGGGATTTAGAAGCCATCTCATACAACATGCATTTCATACTAATATTAGTTCATAGCTTCACTTCATGGGGTAATGATGGAGCCAAAGGTCTATCTAGCATTTGTATTCTTGAGCCACCTATTCAGAGGAATTAGACATATAGTACAAACATTGATCAACACACGCATGACCACTTAGATTCATTTAGTGGGTGATTATGGAGCTAAAGGGCCAACCTTTGTATTCTTGAGCCACTTATAGGGATTTTGACACTCAACTCCATTCATGATGTTACTCTTGGTTCAACACACATCTAACATCACTCAATAACACAATAGGTTTCGTATTGGTTCATGTAACCAGTGATGTGTATTTGTTGCTTTATCTTCCTCTCTCTCTTACCCAACTTTTGTACATTATTATTTTAGATATAACATATCTAGTAAAAACTGATCTACCTTTTATTTTCACTTGCATATTTATACTTCACAACATGATCTCTCTATGCACACCCAACATCACACACTTCATGAGCTTCACCCTTACAAGTAAGTTTAAGTACACTTTCTATTTTTCCTTTATCCTAGTATTTCACTTTTCTACATCACTAGATTAAAGGGGGGAAAATGTAGTCATATAAAATGTAAAAATTGGTAACTTGAGCATTGCTAATGACACCTAACCCATAAGTCCCTCTTGGTTGCCCTTATGATCCTCATAGGCTAATTTTCATTGATTCTCAGTCACTAGTAGCCTTTCAGACTTGATCCCAACTGGGCCAAGACCCTCTTTTCATGACCAATCCATCCCCACAAGTCCTATCTACTCAGGATAATAACACCATACTAAGATAATAGTGTCAATGACACTTATGTATGCTTTTAATGCTATTGTCTAAGCTCATTTATGGACCCAAAAATCAATTCCTTCTGGTTCCCCATCCTCCTTTTTGTCCTAATGTGAGAAAACTCAATCCATGACTAATAGATCCCTATAAAATCCCATTCAAAGATCATTTGAAAGGGATTGGCAAATATTATCAAGCAAACAAGAATACAAGCAAAACCACTCAAGCAATCTTCCTTATTCTCTATATACAACCATCTAGTATAGTCCTAAGCACATCTAAATCTCTGCATCAGTTCCTAGTCATCCTCAGGCACATCTAGTTTACCATTTCTTGCATTCTTGTATCACAATTGCACCAAACACTTTCAAAGGGAGAACTACATATGGCTTGATCCCTTTTTGGATTATTGGTATGTAGGGCACCATGCCCACACATAGGGTGTGAAACATTTCCATTACATATTACACACACTAACATCTTTTTCCCTATTTGTCAAATTTTGATTAAATTACATTGAAGGCATATAAATGAAGAAAATCAGCTCTACATGGAGCACTGTTGATAGTGAGGCTTTGCAAATTTAGAGATAGTGTCACACAAACTTACCAAACAAAACCTAAAAAGCTCAAATCCTTAGGACAATAGCATTAGAAAAGGAATAAAATACTAGTGCCACTCCTGTCTATTTTTGGCACTCCTATCCAATTAGAAAATGAAATCTAGAATCTTATTTATGACACTATCTCAGGCCTGCATAGTGAATATCAGACCCTATATCAGTTGGATTAGTACAGTTTAAGCTAAGTCTTATTTTCTCCCTCTTATTAATATTTTTATAAAATATTTAATTACAAATAAATTTCACAAATTAGTAGCTTATTTACTACATATTATTTACTGATTTATCAATCTAGACCCTTTAATTAAATTAGGAATAAAACCCTAATATTCTTAAAATTATTAAATCACTATTCAATAAATCTGTTGCCTTGTCAATCTCCATCCTATACTTAAACATAAAACCAACCAATGAATGATATTCTTCAAATATTCAGCATGGAGGCTCATACATTGAAATCCATCTAATATCTACATTTTTTAATAGTTTTTTCCATTAGTCACTTCAGTTGCAAATTTTTGAAACTCTAAAAACCTTTTTGGACTGCATGACATGTACATGTGTAAATCATGGATTAGCTCCTCCACTTTTGTGACATTTTTTAATGTGCTTATAGTTTTTTAAGCAAGATTCATTATATATGCCATGCAATGAATTAGAGTCATATATGGGGCAACTGATGTTTGTAGGTGAACATGCAAACCTATTTTATTCCCCTGCATTATTGATGCATCATTTTCACCAACACACACCAATTTAGTACCTATATCATGGTAACTCATCCCAGTAATATCCATCAAATTAGAAATAAGCAATTTTCAAAGGTTTTCATCATTACAGTTTTCATTCATTTTATGTATAGATAAAAGGTGAGGTTGTCTTGAATGATTCTAAACTATATATACATGCATGCATACCCATAGTGTGTTGTCAACCATTTTTACCTCATCAATGGACAATGATATGAACCTTGTTGATTTTACTTTTTATTTTAAATCCTCCTTGTCAGTCATTATGAGGCATTTTACCATCTCCCAAGCATTGGTATTAGACCAATGTGGATGTGGAATGTTGTGTAATCCAATTTTCTAAAATAAAATCTTATAATCTATATTTTTAGAATGTGATATAAAGTTGAAAATTGTATATTTTTGGCAAGTAAATTAGACTGAGCAACCTTTCCAAATTGAGCTTTAATTATTCCTCTTTTTCTCAATGAGGTGTCATTGATGTTTCTAATAATTATGATTTTGTTGTGTAACATTGATGCATGCTCTTTTTCATTTTTCCATCTCATTATTTTTTTATTTCCATCTTTGTCTTTTACCGACTCATATATTTTGCCACAATGTTTTTCAGTTGTGTCTAACTTGAGTTACATTTTATGGTCCTTACCAAGTTTCCAACTAAATATTGTGCATTTGCATTCTATTGGTGTGTCAGTACTATTTTTTGGCTCTACAAGTTCAATAAATGGGTATTTAGATGCCCACTCATACTAAAATGACCTTCTAAATATACATGTATTTTTATTATTTTGCATAGTTTTTATTGTGCCTTTTTCAAATGGAAATTGTTTTTGTTGCATAGCAGTCTCATTTGAAGATTATATTGGGTGAGTAGATATCTCATTTGATGTTTGGAACTCATCATCAACACCACTATTTATGATGTGTTATCTTCATTTCCTTGAATTTAGTGGGACAGTAGGTATTTCTTTTTGAGTGATTTTTTATGCCTTTTTTAACTAGAGATTTTTTTGGCGACGTAGCAGTCTCATCTAAAGATTATGTTGGGTGATAAAATCTCTCATTTAGTGTTGGGAAATCATCATCGACACCACTAGTTATGATGTCATATCTCTATTTTCTTGAATTCAATGGGACAATGGGTATTTATTTTTAAGTGGCTTCTTTCAGGGGAGGGATATATTCCAAAGTGTTATATAAGTCTTCAATACTTTTATCATTGAATTCTACATGCAAAAAATTTGTATGACATTAATTTTTAATAAATGTCAATACTAAAGTACAAATAAATAAAAAGCATTAAATCAAATGATATTTATAGTATAGTACCTATGTTTGGCATTTCATTTCCAAGTCTGTCTTCCAATTCAAGGATATGTTCAACACCTTTATCAATGGGTTTTGCATTCAATATTATTGTAGACCTTGTCATTATTATTAAATCTTGAAAAGAATATTTAATTAATTAAAAAATGGTATTCTATGAGTTAGTACCTCTATTTGGCATTTTAAATTTATGCCCGGGTATGTCTTCTTGTGGAAACAATTATTCAAAAGAGTTATCAATGGATTTTACATGTAAAATAGTTTAAGAAAATTTAATTATTATTTAACTTTAACACAAGCCAATGAATAAAAAGCACTAGTTAATTGAAAATATATTACCTATGTTTGGTGCCTAGTTAAAATAAGATGATAGGTTATTTTGTTTTTTAAATTTGCTAGAAGCCTTAATGTTTTTAGCAGATGCCATATTATCTAGCTTATAGAGCCATAGATGAAATATGATTAACAATAAAATGAATATGATTGACAACAAACAAAGACACTTGATCAATGAATAAGGAATCATGATAATAATCAAACATGATGGCTACCACCCACAAAATGACTTCATTTATATGTAGTCTGGCAGGGTCCACCCATAGGTTACTAACATCCATCTATAGCCTACCAACATCCATCAACAATCTACATGCTAGAAGATTATTGACAGCCACCCATAGACTATCAATGGATCTCGATAGTCTATAAATGGATGCCAATAACTTATAGGTAGTCGCTCAAAGACCATTTACATCTACCCACAAAAATTTGGTGTCCTACCTTAGACTACTAGTGTATGCCCATAGTCTATTAGTGTTTCTCTATAGATCATGGGAATCCACCAACAATCTATTAGCATCTACCCATAGTCTTTCAACATCCACCTATAGTCTATTAGTGTCTATACATAGTTTTCTAATGTTTATCCATAGTCAAGATACAAGCAAATGGTAGCAGATGTTGAACAGATGAAAATAACCTACCTCAACCCTCAGGTAAATAGTCATATGCTATTGATGGATGAAAATGAGCTATGGTCAGATGATAATAGGTTGTGGGCACATCCATGGGTGATGAAAAACTATGTTCAAGCATCCACAACATACCATTATGAACTTGTGCTTATAGTATAATTTAGATGCCCACAAACTACCCTCATGTTTAATTTTCACAATGGCACTTAAAGAACAATAAATGGAATTATAGTTAAAAAATACTAAAAAATTATATTGTAAGAAAAAATTTCCTACCTTGCTAGAAAATATTGATTCTTGAATCCCTCTTAGGACTTGAAATATAAACCACCAAAAAATTCTTAAAGTCTCTCAAAAGTATGTAGTGAAATCCTCTAGATTGGCTTTTGAGGTACCAAAAAATTACATTTATATGAGGAAATTTATATTTAAATGTAGACAAACCTATCATCAAAATTAAATTTGACCCCAAAATTTAGGTGATGCCACCTTGTCAACCACTCCATAAAAATGCCAAAAGATGAATTCAAAAAATAGAATATTCATAGATTAACAAAAATTCACCACTAAAAATACCTTTCTAGTAGACTTCCCTCACAAAAATTTACCTAGTCTAGTTAGAGTGCCTCTAAACATACCTTATACCTAAACTATTGAACATGCCTCTACTAGATATTCACAAGCACTCATGTTGATGTCATATCAAGACATAAATATGCTTTTAAAAATAAAGGGCCTCATGGAGGACCAATTTATACAAATTCAACAAGCATATCAAACTGATTTGAATCTAACAAATAATTTTAATACCATGGCCATGTCAAATGCTCCTCTCAACAAGGAAAAACATACAATCAAAGAGATCATCAATAAAGGTTTGCTAATTAAAAAGGCCCTCATTAATAAATGGATTATTAAGTTAACCTCCTCAAACCAAAATCAAGACCAAAACCAAAGAATAATCCAAAGTTAGAACCCTAACCAAGTTCAAGTGCAAGTGTCAGCACCCACTCAGGCTAGTAACTATAAAAAATCTAATCAATAAAATTGAAATAATAATGTTATTAAAAATAGAATAATTAAGTCACATCATGTCCAAATGGTGCAAACATCATCTGATCAACTTGCATTATAAATGCAGCTTACTCCCCATTAGCAACCTATTCATCAAACATAGCCTTTGTAGCAACCTAGACCTGCTCTACCAACACATCCACCACCACCTTTACAAACTCCTCCTCTATGAAGTAACCCACTCTTCGAGTCTTTAGGGACCTTGGTGAACCTATAAAATTAGTGTTTCACAAGCTATTCATAACTAATATGAATAATTGACCAATTCTGAAGCATTATCCTGAGGGTATTCCATATCTATATTGGTATAAAGAGAATGAATTTTGTGAATACCATCATGTTCATGGACATAATCTATGCCATTGTGTGTAGATAAAATAACTCATCAAAAATATGTTGTAAAATGGGGAAATTGAATTGAATAATAGAGCATTTACATCCAATTAGAACTTGGGTATCTACCAAAACCCTTTTTTGCAACATAACAACAACAATAATGAAGTCCAAAATAATAATAACAACAGTATCAATAACTATGAAAAAAATAGAAATATCATCGATAACAATAACAATGTCACATGAATAAGAGGAACCAAGGCTAGAATGATTCCAATAACCAACTAACTTACCACATAATTTCACATTATTACAAAAAGGTTATAGGTTATATTATAGGAGGTCTCATTTCAACCATCACCATTAATCCTAGACCAAGTGCTAATAGACTAGGACCATTCCAAATAATTCCAATCAATCCACCTATGCCAATAACCCTTCCTTGACCCGCGACTTCAAACAAGTGCAACAACAAATAGGGATTACTATTTATAAACCTTACACTGATAAATTATCATTGCCCCATGACCACAACCAAGTACACGAGTAGTTGTGAATTATCCTATTTGGCCCATCTACATCATTTTCTAGCAATATCAGTCATATATCCAATCTTGATTATGCAATCACAACTAGGTGATTAAATATTACCATCCTAGGCCCATAACCTCCTACCAATAAACCAATCCAACCCAATATGTTGGTGAAGAACAAACCATGTACCACTTTTAATTAAAATCCATATGACATTTTGGAACAACTTCAAAAGTTTCCCACATAAATATCCATTCTATATTTGTTACGTATGTCTACTATCCATAAAAACATCCTAATAGATCTCTTAGGCCAATCCCAAGTCCCCAATGACATAACCCCAGACAAGTTCTAAGCTTTGGTTGGACATCTAGTCCCAAGCCAATAGTTGACCTTTAACCAAAGTGATATGTCACCCCTTATCCCTCTCCATAACAATACACTATACATTTAAGTTATCATCGCATGGCATAAAGTGAAACATGCCCTCATAAATAATGGATCATGATTAAATATTGTGTCTCTAAATCTCAATCATCTCAGATATACAACATTTGATCTATAACAATAAATAATTACTATCAAGGCCTATGATAATGAAGAATGAGAATCATAAGACACCATAATCTTTCTAGTTATCATTGGGCCCTTGATCCACAATAAACTTTACCATGTGTTGGACTTCAACCTATCTTATAATTTGCTCTTGGGTAGACATTGGATACATGAAATTTGTGTAATCCCTTCGACATTGCACCAGTGTCTCAAGTTCTCTCACTCAGGCATGGAGGTCAATATCAATGGAGATTTAAAACCCTATGAACATTATAAACATTTGGAAGTGGAGATGAAAGTTATAACTACCACTTTGGCCTAGATCTAGCTCCCAAAAAAGGTAAAGATAAAGAAATACTTATTAAATTTCTAGAGTCCAATTGTATAGACCTAGATAACTTTGACTCATCTTCACATATGCCTTCTCTTGAATTGTCTAATCATTTTACCATCTCAGCCAATCACCCAGGAGAGTATTTGATCCATGACACATTTCACATTACCAAGCTTCCATAAAACCCTAAGTCTTATGGAAGACCTAAATCTAAACCACTTTACATAGAATGGCAATGAAAACGAAAAGGCAAACTTCATAGTCCAACTCCTATAATTTTCACATTGGCCACCAGCCAAGAAGAGCACCCACTTGCCAATAATGAATCCTAGTTATATAATTACAATTTGGTTGATTGATATAAAATACTAAATATCCCATTCCTAACCAGATCATGAAGAACCAAGACTATAAAGGAGGAGGCCTTGGGCCAAAGCATCAGGGTACTCTTGAGCTAATTTATATAACTTAATATAAAAGAACTTATTGTCTTATATTTAAACCACTTGGGGGTGACCCCACATATCTTATTCATGTTCCAACACTAATATATAGTGATGATGATACCGGTAATGAAAGAGAGTCTGATCATAGCATTTATGAATACCTTTCTAATATAAACATGTTTAACCCACATTCCATTTGTACCATTACCCTAGTAAGCTAGCACAACTCATTTCCTCTATATCACCTTCAACTTATAGCTTGGGGCCAACAAGAATCCATAGTGCCTATAGATGAGTTTGAGAATGATGAGGCCTTTTTCAAATTTTTAGGCCTAAGAGACAATGTTATGTTGGGATACCACTAACAAGGGTTCTCTATCAAACTGGATCCTGCAATCTATTTTGGAGAATGGATGAATACCCTTAGCTAAAAATAAAAGATTAAAACATTGAGATCCTAAAGTGAAAACCTCTTTCAGGTGCTTTTGGACAAGGGTAAAAGTAAAGAGAAAGGCCAATATTTTGGTGAAAATCTATTTTAGGTGTCATTAGATGGGTGTGTTCACCTTTCCTCAAATGAATCTCAGGAGACCACCAATGATAAACTTGTTTTTGGGTCTAAATTCATTTATGTAGAATAACATGCCTTCGATCAAATTGCCCAAGAATTTCTAATAGTATTTGTAACATGGCCATCATTTCCATTAGGATATTTATATTCATCTTGTTTATGAGAACTTAAAGAAGCAATCCAACTAGAGGACTTTGTAATTATAGGCCAATTCACATAGTTTCCAACCATTATAGAATATGGTTCGACTCTTCTTATATAAGATAATATAGAAGTCAACATCAAGACTCTAGATGACCTAAAATGGATCAAATTAGGCACGTCCCTCATTAAAGAGGAACATGAAGTTTTTACAACCCTCTTAAAGGAATTTGTTGACATCTTTGCTTGGGCCTATTTAGACATGCCATGTTTGGACCCCACCTTAGTTTTACACCACCTTGTTATACATATTGATGTCAAAGCTATGGAGCATAAATTATAAAATATGCATCCTCGTATTGCTATAACAGTAAAGAAAGGGATAAAAAAATCTTAAAAGCGAGATGCATATGATTGATTGACTATTCAGAGTGGATCTCAAATGTTGTGTCTATCAGTAAGAAACCAAAAGGAATTAGATGTTAACATGGGATATATTGAGAGGGGGGTGAATCAGTATATCATATATCTTATAAACTTTTACTTGTTCAATTTACACTTAACCATACATTCAATATATGCAATAAAAATGAAGTAATAACATGCACCATGATGAGCTCAAAATATGTCTCATTATTGACATGTTATTTCCTTCAAATCATCTCTCAAAGGATATTATCTTATACAAATCATAGATTCTTAGATAGCTATTACATGGAAAATAGATATTTGTCTTGTTTATATTAAACCAAAGACTAAATCTTTACTTTGTCATTAATGTCTAATACATAGCATGTTTTAGTGATATTTTGTGTGAATAATGTTCAAGAAGAAGACACAAGTGATGTAAAGTGAACATTCCATTTTGATCTTCCATCCAATAGAACTATAGACTCCGCAAGCTTGTTTCTACAGACCCTACAGGTTTGTTTCTACAGAGTCCATAGGCTTATTTCTATAGACTTTGTAGGCTCATTTCTATGGACTCCACAAGGTCAATACCAATAATTTTGTAAGGACAATAGGAAGCTAGAGACCAGATAGGATAAGAAAGAACCATTCTAGCTGGAATCAAATAAGGAAAATAACTGCTTGTTGTTTTGAAGAACTTACTTTTGATAGATTTGTATATAATCAAATTTTATGACTATTATAGGATAGGATATTTATTTCATCGAAATAATTGGATCTCTTAGAAATCTAATCTCCTATCTTTGGATGAAGGGATTGACCAGGAGTCCTATTCTTTTGCATCTTATTTTGAGTTGATTGTATTAGTATAAAGTGTAAGACTTTTGACTATAAAAAAGGAGAGAATAAAATACAAAATATAGAGAAAATAGAGGCTCAAGAATTAGATAAGCATACAAATTTAAATCAGATTGTAATTATTTCATTTCTATGAATTAATACTTCAAGTTTCCAGCACTGATTAATCTTTGTTCCTGAGTCCAAAAAGAGCAAGGGCCTACTCTCCTTGGAACCAAGAACTGTGTACGGTATTTATGTTCTATTTTATTAGTTAGAATCTTGTTACTATTTGCATTTATTTATAAAAATATCAAAACAAAGTCATGGTTTAAAAAGAGCATTTTCTTATTTCATTTCTTTTCTATGCAAAGTATGTTTTCTTTTACAGCAGAAGTGTGAAGTAAATTTCTTTTTGTAAGTAGAAGTGTGAATTTACTTTCCCTGCAAACATAAAATAGGAGTTTGATCTTTTATTTCTAGCAAAAGAGTGGATTGATTTGATTTCTTTCTTTTTTCAGCAAAAGTGTGAATCAAGTAATTTAGTCTAAGTTAGAATAGGATCAGTAAGTACCCCCATAAGCAAACTTCTAGATCTACCATCCCATACCTTACTATAGATAGCTTTGGGCACCGGCCCTAGTTGATAAGACACCAATTGAATATTGGTTAAATGAGGAGTTAGACGACACTCGTCATTTTTGGTGCCATTGCCAGGGAACATAAGGTGTTAGTAAGGTAATACTTATTGATCTAGAGTAAAAAAATCATAAAAATCATAAAAATCCCAAAAATAATTAATTAATTGATGTACCATCATAGAGATTCTAAAGGATGATTTATTCCAAAGTTTCTACCAAGGACACAAGTGGACACTCCCTCAACATCTTTGAGTAGTGAACCAGAAGATACAAGTGAAACCTATTTGCAAGAATCTTCTGAAACTAGGATAGGAACCAAGCCATTACCACACACAAACCTCATAAGACAAATTCCTCAAGATCAATCTCTTACAAGAAGACATTATTTAAATATTTCCCAAGACTTAGAAGAAGCATTTCAAAGATCCATAGCTAAATAAAATTTTGATAACTTGGAACAACCTATATTTGAGACCACAAACATTCAGTGGGAAGATCATCTCTGCTTTGAAATATCATCAAAAGAAGAAATGGATCTCCAACAATAGCAACAATTCACACAACTAGGAAGGACTTTCTCCTTTCCTATTATTACAGATCCTAATGATCAAACCCCCATGAAAAATATCACTAGCTAATCTGCCAAATTTATAGGGATGATCTACAGAAGATCTTGATCAATTCCTATTTGAATTTAAGGTACTATGTCAAACCTATGATTACATAACTGATAGCCAAAAATTAAAACTATTTCCCTCTACACTTAAAGATGCAGCTATGAGATGGTTCATGGGTTTACCTGGCAATTCTATTAGAACATGGGATGACATGGAAATAGAATTCTTGAACAAATACCAAGATTACTGCCAAGTGTGAGAAAGAAAAGAGGATTTCTTCAAAATCAAACAGAATGAGGATGAATATTTAGAAGATTATTTAGATAGATTCATGTTCACTCATAAAAGAAGCAATTATCCACTCATTGAAGATGTTTAGAAATTGGTTTTCTTGAAAGGATTGGACGAAGACACTAGAGATGCCTTAAATCTGATGGGCAAAGGAGACATAAATAAGTTGGCCTTCGATCATATTTCTGAGCTTTGTACCAATTACTCTTGAACAAAACCTAGAACTAGGAAAGGAAAGTTGGGAAAATATAATGAAGTGGGTAAATTAATGGAAGAATTTGCTAATCTCAAAACAGATATTTTGGTTACACTAAATAGTACTCTAGATGGCCTTCAAGCTAAGGCAAATGCAATAAAGCCTTTAGCAATCTACTATCCTAAGTTTAGAAAGAAGCACACCCTTAGAGACTACCCCCTAGATAGAACCAATATTTTATCATGTGGGATTTGTGATGCAATAGATCATGATAACAAATATTGTACCCTTCTACCTGTTTTAAAGAATCAAATGAAAACCCAAGTCCAGTCCATTAAAGAAGTAAATTATATTCAAAGACAAAACTTTTCCCCATAAAACTAGGCTCAAGGATAGTTTAATGCAAGAAATCCAGTGAATCTATGGATGGTACCATGGAATGTTTCAGTCCCTTCACCATTTTAGAATCAACCCCAAATTCCATCAATTCAAAATCCATGGGCAGGACAAGATTGGATGCCAATACCTCCATGGATGGTACCACAACCACAAAAATAATGGGTACCATATCAGCATTAGATGCCATAGCCATACCAATAATGGAATCAACAGTGGAACCCACAATCACAATTCACCCAACCAAGAAGACCACTTCAACAATAAACCATTATGCCACCCCCAATTATTCAGTAACAAGGAAAAATCAATCGGCCCTCAATACCTATACAACCAATAACAAATCCAAAAAATAAACAACCAACACCTATTTATGTCAATGAATAGGAAGAAAAAATCAATGTTGGAGCTATTGAGTGTTCAGACATACATTTGAGATTAGGAAAAACTATACAAAAACCTCCAGTACTCATTTTTGAGATACTTGATGAAAATGAAAAGACAAAATCATCTCAATTAAGCATTGGAGAAGCTAAAATAAAAATAAGCCCTAAAGTAAACAAAGGAAACACTACTACACTAGTAGTTCCTTTTCATGAAAGATTAAGAGAAACTAATATCAAACTGGACTCAAACTTGGTCTATGAGTTGTAAAAGATCAATATTGAGGTACCCCTTTTACAAGTTATTAGGGATATACCTAAATTATATAATATCATCAAAAACCTCTATATTAAGACACCTATGAGGAAGGTAAAATATCTTGAAACCATTCATGTTGATGGAAAAGTTGTTGATTTATTAGCAGGAAAACTATTAGTTCCAAAATATGCAGATCCAAGAAGCCCAATGATTACAGTCACAATTAGAGGAAAAGAAATTCCTAATGTCTTGGTAGATTTGGGAGTAGCAATCAATGTCATGACAACTGATACTCTCCATGCATTATCTCTTATGAAAATTCAACCTACAACTACCATTCTTCAAATGGTGGACTAGTCGGTAACAAAACCAGAGGGAATTATAGAAAATGTTGAAGTGTTAATAAAATCTTGAGAATATCCAGTAGATTTCATGGTCTTGCAACCCAAAACAAAGAATCTAGGATATCTTATAATCCTAGGTAGACCATGGTTGGCCACTGTAGCAGCATTGATTGATTACAGGTCAGGAGACATGACCATTTACAATGGGTTAAAATCCAAATGCATCTCCTTGTATCCTCCTGCAAAACCATCAACAAATTACATACAAGAAATTTGGGTGGATGAATCATATAACACATTAAAAAATATTTTCTCCTTAGCCATGATCATAGTTAAAAAACACTTGGAAGAATTGAATGGAGATATATACCCAAAAACTATGGACTATGCCAGTCTAGAAACTACAGACTCTGCTAGTCTGAAAACTATGAACTGCCTTAGTTTAGGATTCTTGGGTCTGATGGAAAATTTTGAAACCTCCACTTCTACTTCTGCTATTACTTCTTCATCATATGATCATAGATTGATTCAGGAAAGTGTGTGGAATTTGGCAGAATAACAACAAACTCATTTCTTAGATGCATTTCATTATTCTTTAGCAAGGCTAATTCCTCCTGGAAAAGAGTTTGTTGATAATGTAATCATGTTTCGTAAGATACTTCCTCATCCATGTCCTTTGAACTCATTAATTAGTGAGTTTAAGTGAATAGAATCCAACTACCCAAGTACAAAACCAATCATGGTATTACCTAGAATTTTTTTGAACATCAATAGTTGGTTAACAAATGAAGAGGAAGATCAACTCTTTGAAGTATTGGAAAGACATACCAAGGATTTTGTTTTGGATTATACCAATATGAAAGGAATTCATCCCAGCATATGCACTCATCACATTTACTCTGAATCTGTCAAACTGGTCAGACAACCAAAAAGAAGAATAAACCCAGCACTAAAGGAAATAGTCAAAGTAGAAATCTAAAAGTTGCTGGAAGTTGGGTTTATTTACCCCATCTTAGACAACCAATGGGTGTCACCTCTGGTAATTATGCCCAAGAAAAATGGAAATTTAAGAGTATGTGTGGATTATAGAGAATTAAATAAAGCAACATTAAGGGATTACTTTCCTTTACCTTTCATTGATCAAGTTCTTGATAACTTGGTAGGAAAGATATTTTTCTTTCTTGGATGGGTTCAGTGGGTATAACTAGATAACGATAGTAGCTGAAGATCAAGATAAAACCATATTTACCTACTCTTGGGGAACTTTTGCTTACTGAGTACATCCATTTGGACTCTATAATGATCAAACAACCTTTCAAGGAGTAGTTTTGGCAATATTCTCTGACCTTACAAATGATTGTGTTGAGGTATATATGGATGATTTCACTATTTATGGTGAAACTTATGAAGAAGCTCTTACCAACTTAGAAAGATTATTGATTAGATGTGTGGAACATCAATTATCTTTGAGATATGAGAAATTTTTGTTGATGATGGATGAAGGAATAGTCCTGGGACATTATATTTTTGCAAAAGGCATTCAAGTAGATCCAAAGAAAGTTGTAATAATTCACAACTTACCCATTCCACAAACACAAACTGAAGTTAAGAGTTTTTTGGGACATGTTGGTTACTATAGATGCTTCATAGATAAGTTTAGTCAAATAGCTACCCCTATGTTTGCTTTGCTTACAAATGGCAATACATTTGAATGGAATGATAGTTGCCAGTAGGCCTTTAAAACCATCAAAGCTAAACTTGTTACTACTCCAGTATTAGGAGGACCATATTGGACTAAGACATTATATATATACACACAAATGATTCCAATACAACACTAGGAGCAATTCTTAGACAAAAGGATGAAGAAGGTAATATATATGCTATATATTATATTAGCAAAAACATGACACCTACTGAAAGAAATTACACCACAACTAAGAAGGAATTCTTAGTTGTAATTTATGCAATCAACAAATTTAGACACTACATAACAGGCTACAAGGTATTTGTCTATATAGACCATTCAGCTATTAGATATCTTACCAACAAACCAATTGTAGGAGGTAGGGTTATTAGATGGCTATTGCTCTTACAAGAATTTGATGTTACTATTATAGACAAACCAGGGAAGTCTAATGTGGTTGTTGATTTATTGTCAAGAATCAACACTATAGGTGAAGAAGATCCAATGGAAGATGACTTTCTAGATGAACAATTATTCACTATTTCAACATAATCTCTGTGTTTTGCTGATATAGCTAATTACCTCGCCATAGGGAAGTTTCCTCTACACTTTTCACATAAAGAAAAGAAATGTTTAATCAAAGAAATTTCTTCTTTTAAATGGATTAATGGAAAGTTATTTAAACTTGGACCTGATCATGTGTTTTGTAGGTGTGTGACAAATGGTGAAGCTTATGATATCATCAGAGCTTGTCATGATGACCCAGGAGGATGCCATTACTCAGCTCAAATAACCATACATAAAATCTTCGGAGTAGGATATTATTGGCCTCATCTCCATCAGTAAGTAAAAAGATATGTCAAATATTTTGATGCTTGTCAACGAATTAGACAACCTACTATTTCAATAGAAATACCTCTTTACCCTCATCCTCAATTGATTTTAGAACCATTTGAGAAATGGGGAATTGATTTTATCAGTCTAATGGATCCTCCTTATAGAGGAAAATAATATATCCTAGTATGTACAGACTATGTGACCAAGTGGCTAGAAGTGGAAGCATTAACTCATGTAAGAGAGGAGATGGTAGCTGATTTCTTATATTTCAAAATCATGCAACGATTTGGTACTCCAAAAGACATAGTCTCATATCAAGGACCGCATTTCATGTCAAACATGATAAATCATTTCATGCAAGTGTATCAAACTTAGCACAGAAAAACATCTCCATACCATCCACAAGCAAATGGATAAGTTAAAGTCACCAACTAGAAATACCGAAAACTATTTTAACCAAGGTTGTTAATTCCAGTAGAAAGGATTGGGTAGATAAGGTAGCAGAAGCTATTTGGGCCTATAATACTACTTGGAAAACAACAAGTAGATTTTCACCTTATGAATTAGTTTATGGTAAGAAGCCTTTATTCTCTATTGAATTTGAATTACGAACTTTGAAAATAGCTGTAGAAGTAGGAATTGAGTTAGAAGAAATACAGAAAGAAAGACTCCTATAGCTTAATCAACTTGATGAAATAAGGATGGAAGCACTACAAAGAACTGAACTAATACAACATCAAAGAAAATTTTGGCATGATGCACAAATCAAGAAACAAAAGTTTCAAAAAGGAGATTGGGCACTGTTGTTTGATTCTAAATTTCAACAGCTCAAAGGAAACTACAAACAAGATGGTTGGGACCTTATGAGATTGAAGAGGTCTATAAAAATGGTTTTGTTAAGCTGATACCTATTGATGATAGCAGAAGAGCTCCGTTATTCAATGGACATACGTTGAAGCTCTATCAAAAACCTCTCAATAAAAAGGAATTTATTCAAAAAATAAAGGATCAAGTAGCTGTTTTGGAAAGCTCTACTTCTTCCAGTGAACATGCTCCTTGATAATCCTCTAGCAAATATATATATATATATATATATATATATATATATATATATATATATATATATATATATATATATATATATATAATAAAATAAAAATAAAATTAAATTAAATAAATAAATAAATAATATAATAATAATAATAATATAAATCAATCAATAGTGAAAATCCCTCTAGGGACGTTATTGACAATGCATACCCAGAAAACCAGCTTGCTAGCTGGCTATGCATTGCAAAAAGAAAAAAGAAAACAAAGGGCTTTGGCTAGAAAACCAAAAATGGTTGGCCAAAGGTCAAAAACAAAAATTTATAAGAAAATTCAATCATGACATTATGATTGATTGTCTCCATGCAATAAACTAATCCATGCAAACCTATTTGTGCAGGACACATGGCGAGCAAAGGATAACGTCTAAGGTTAAAGTAAGTAAGACATATATTTTATTTGTCTATGTTTAGTTAACTAATTATCTTCAATTTGATTAAGACCTTATTCTTCTGAGATGACCTAAATTGGAATCATCTAAAATGGAATGACACATGCCATAATGAAAAAGCATGCAACTGAGCTGTCAAAGGTGTATGGATAAGTGTGTAGCTTTGATATCATCAGTTGAGTCATCAAGTACCATAATGATGGGACATCATAAAAAGGGGTTTTCAATGAAATAATGAATTACTATCACCATCAATATGACACGTCATCATTTCACATAACTTGTATTGATGAGACCAAATGGTTGGCACACTCCGTAAAAATATGCAGCGCTTAACTCTATCAAAACATCATACCACGCTACGGACTCATGCAACTGTAGCATTTCAAATGAACCATTTCCTTTCTACGGAATTCAATAGAAGATGATCTTTAGATCCTATTACCTATCGAATTCAACAAAAGACTGGTCTACACCTTAATTGGAGTTAAAGGAATCGATATGACTGTGACTTTGCATAGAAATGGGATAGAAGACAAGATCATAGCCAAAGGATCCAGTGAAGTTTCATAAATACAAAGCTTATGTAGTAATGTTCAGAGCCAATGGCTGGTTACCTTTCATTGAAAAGATCTAGGGTTTCGATGAAACAATGGTAAGTGAATTCATTACCAATCTCACCCTTGAATTTTCAATTGTGAAAGGCACTGTTATTCTTGTTACAACTCAAATCATAAGCCAAATTATACAAGTTCTAGAAGAAGGAATGAGAGCTACAGGCAGAGTTTCATTTAGTGATTTAATTAGTTAATTTAATGGTAATAAGTAGACTGGAACTTCATGTCTAGTAGATTCTAAGAGAAAATCAAAAGGGATTAAAAGAAATTCACTTCCTGAACCTTGGAAATCTGTAGCCAAGTGGGTACTTAAATATATCATTTGTGAAGGGCAACATAGTCTTTTAGGGGGAGATGCCATGAAAATGTTAATACATCTTAAGCATGAGAGACAAAACCCTTAGTAAAAAATTAAACTCCCATATTTCTTATATAATGCTCTACAAGTTATGTCTACAACCCCTATTACTGTTGTTAGGCATCATGGCCTTATTCATCTTATTATCCATCATCATTTCCTTCAGCAAGTTTCAGAGGTCTAGGAGGAATTTCAAAATAGTATAGCACAAGAAACCCCAAATGTACCATAGGAACACTCATCTCTACATACCCCATCAACTGAGAATATAACACCAAGAAAACAATCTCAGACTGTAATCTCCATAGAAATCCCTTCTTCTTCAAGAAGAATCACAAGGTCTCAAAACCCTGAAATTTCTAGGTCTCCACAAGAACCTCATGAGTCTGTAGTACAACCAATTCCTTTGATATGAAGAAGAAAATTGAGACAAAAGGTTGCTAAAATTTTTTAGAAGACCAAAGGTTTGGTGTTTGAGAAGGAAAATCAACCAAGTGTAGCTCAAAGAGTAACTAAAAGAAAGAGAAGGCTCATTTTAACAGAAGAAGATGAACAAGAAATTGCAAATATTTTAGATAGTCTTAAAACAGTGTCTCATTCCCTCATACATTAGAATATTTTTACACCTACAGATATTGAAGAAACTCCTTTTGAAAGGAACTCTCCAATCATAATGGAGGAGCCAAATCTAGAGGAAGAGCCACACACAGCAGAGGAATTAAGTATGGTGGAACAACCACCTATTTTAGTTGAAATTATAATAGATAAAGGGAAAACTATATGTACCAATGAGAAAGGTGAATCATCAAATCTAAATGATCCTATTATGTAGCTAACTTTGTAGCTTTCTCAAGCTCAAGCTCTTGAACAACAACAAACAGTTGACATTAATGACTTGATCAGTCAATTGCAAGACAAGGACCATCTCAACTCATCTTTGGTGCAAAAATTAGATATAGTATCTATTGATCATGCCACAAAAATTCATAGATTAGAGGAAATAATAAAATAACATGAAGATGAACAGATTGGTCTTTGGATATATGTAGAAAGTCTGAAGAAGGAAAACAAGAGATTGCAGAATTTGGTAAACTCTTCTGAAGCACCTACTATTGCACTTTCTCCTCCTAAGGTATTTGTTGACCATGGTTGTCAAACAAGTGATCTAGGTATTCCTCCCTTGAAAATCTTACATCAAATTGAAAAATAATATTCTATACTCAAACAGAAAAACAAATATGCAACTTCTTCAAACAAACTCTTGGAAAATGAAAAGAAAGAATTAGAGGCTAAAGTCCAAGAGTTAGAAGAAAATTTATAGGATGCATGAAAATTATGAGAAACTCTTTTAGCATGTAGGAATCCTTCTCCCACATACAATTTGTTTTTATTTGAATAATTTTATAGATGGCAGCTTCTCCTGTCATCTTCCTTATAAAATTTTATAGCCAACAACATTTTTAGAAATTTTCTATAGTGTTGAACCTGATCAATAGGATTTGCTTTGTGAATTTTATTTGCAAGACTTGATTCTAGGAAATCATGAGCACAATAATTTTTTGATAAATCTTCATGTAGGAGAAGTTCAACTGAGAGCATTACATTATACATTAAAAAATTAGATAAAATGGAAAGGCAGATTTGAGGACTATACAAATCATGCTAAGACTACATGATTAAGTGTCAGACCAGCCTTTCCTATTCCTAGATTGATCAAATAGAATTTTAACTATTATTTGTTAAATGATGAGGTTAAAACACATTATTTACATGCTCTATATGATTTTACTATTTCTTTTGATTTGTTTTCAAGACAGAATTTTGATTTAGTAATGGTTGCAAGTGTAAACAGATGGGACCAACTTTTAGTGCCTCTTAAAAGGTGAGAAGGCATGTCCCCAAATAACTTAAGATGGAGTATGAGGAGAGCATCCTTAATTTTGGAAATTTTAATAGAGGTAATCAACTCTGGGGGAGAACAAAAATGGATTGGCATGAGATATAGACCCCCTTTGCTGATCATACCTATTCCAGGATGGTAGAGTTGGGCTCCATAATCAAAAGAGCAATTCAGTATATGGAAACAAATGATTCAAACACATTAGGGATTTACCAGTAATTCAGACAGACACATAATAGATGAATTTGATGAATATGATTTGAGTCAGAGTGTAGAAAGTAGAAGCTATAACTATGAATGCTAATAAATGTTTACAATGGGACTTGTAAAAGGTAAAGCTTGGGGGAGATGATGAGCTAAAAATATGGCTCATTATTGACATGTTATTTCCTTCAAATCATCTCTCAAAGGATATTATCTTATACAAATCATAGATTCTTAGATAGCTATTACATGAAAAATAGATATTTGTCTTGTTTATATTAAACCAAAGACTAAATCTTTACTTTGTCATTAATGTCTAATACATAGCATATTTTAGTGATATTTTGTGTGAAGAATGCTCAGAAAGAAGACATAGGCAATGTATAGTGAAGAATCCATTTTGATCTCCATCTAGTAGAACTATGGACTCCACAGGCTTGTTTCTATGGACTCCACAGGCTTGTTTCTATGGACTCCACATGCTTGTTTCTACAGACTCTGCAGGCTTGTTTCTATGGACTCTGCAAGATTGTTTCTACGGACTCTGCAGGATTATTTTTATGGACTCTATAAACTCATTTCTATGGACTCTGTAGGTTCAATACCAAGAATTTTGTAAGGATAACAGGAAGCTAGAAACCAGATAGGATAAGAAAGAACTATTCTAGCTGAAATCAAATAAGGAAAATAATTGCCTGCTATTTTGAAGGACTTGCTTTTGATAGATTTTTATATAATCAGATTTTAGGACTATTATAGGATAGGATATTTATTTCATTGAAATAATTGGATCTCTTGGAAATCCAATCTCCTATTTTTGGATGAAGCGATCGACCAGGAGTCCTATCTTTTGCATCCTATTTTGAGTTGATTGTATTAGTATAAAGTGTAAGACTTTTGACTATAAAAAGGAGAGAAGATATAGAGAAAATAGAGGATCAAGAATCAAATAAGCATACAAGTTTCAATCAGATTGTAATTATTTCATTTCTATGAATTAATACTTCAAGTTTCCATCACTGATTAATCTTTGTTCCTGAGTCTGAGAGGAGCAAGGGCCCACTCTCCTTGGAACCAGGAACTATGTACAGTATTTATGTTCTATTTTATTAGTTAGAATCCTGTTACTATTTGTAATTATTTATTAAAATATCAAAACAAATTCATAGTTTAAAAAGAGCATTTTCTTATTTCATTTCTTTTCTACACAAAGTATGTTTTCTTTTACAGTAGAAGTGTAAAGTAAATTTCTTTTTGTAAGTAGAAGTGTGAATTTACTTTCCTTGCAAACGTAAAATAGGAGTGTGATCTTTTATTTCTATAAAAAGAGTGGATTTATTTGATTTCTTTCTTTTTTCATCAAAAGCATGAATCAAGTAGTTTAGTCTAAGTTAGAATAGGATCATCAAGCACCCCCATAAGCAAACTTCTAGATCTACCATCCCATACCTTACTGCAGATAGCTTTGGACACTAACCCTAGTTGATAAGACACCTATTGAATATTGGTTAAATGAGGATTTAGATGACACTCATCACACCACATGATAGAGAGAGAGAGAGAGAGACCAAATTTTTACGTAGAAATCAAAAGTGGGAAAAACCATAGAGAAAAATATCAAGTATATGAAAGAGCATGAACTTGTAGGAGTGTCAACCCCTTTATCGAGCACTAACATAACAATTATTTATGAGAAATAACCCACAAGAGCACCAACCCCTTTCAAAAATTTGTGAGCACTAACCCATAGGAGCACCAACCCCTCTTGTGTATAAAACACAACTATCTCTCAATGTTGCTTTCTCAACCAATGATATAACTCTACAATATCTATTTCTATTCTCTCCTCTTTTCTTATATAAAACAACTACAAACCATGCACTTTATTGCATATAACAAATTGCTTCTAAAACCTTTATTTATATATCTTCAAATGACCTTTGGCATTCACCCTTTGTGACCCTACACTCCTCATGGAAAATGGCACCAAACTTGCATGTCCCTTCAAATCCTTGTATTTGAAAAGTCATATAGTGACCCTTCATAATCAAATGCATCCCTTCCTATTTTATTTTTATCTTGGTGACCTTTCAAATTCCTTAAGGTGACTCTTCATGGAAAAATGTGCCCTTCCTCTTTTATCTTCATTTGGTGGCTATTGGAATTCCTCAAAATGACTCTTCATGGGAAAATGTGTCCCATTCCTCTTTTGTCTTTACCCTGTGACTCTTTGACTTCTCCATGGGCCCTCTTTTGAATTTTATATAACCAAAAATATATTCATTAATATTAAATAAATATCAACACATTTTAGCTAGACTATGAACATTAAAAACACATTTAGATAATAAATGCTATGGGGCCTTTATCACCAACACTAGACCTTTGACATCAATGACAATATTTCCAACATTATAATCTATACTAATTTTAGAGGCATCAATAAGGCCTAACCCAAGGATGACTTTCCTCTACCAAATGTTGACATGATAGTTGAGTCCATAGTGGGGTATGACATGATTTCACTTATGGATGGAGTTTCAAGACATAACTAGATCTAGATTGTGCTAGAAGACCAACACAAAACAACATTTACGAATCCTTGGGAAATGTTTTGTTATTAGGTTATGCCATTTGGCCTCAATAATGTTGAGGCCACATACCAAATATCCATGACCATCATATTTCATGATATGATGCATGACAATGTTGAAGACTATGTCAATAGCATATTTGGGTAAATCAAAGACCCATGTTGATCATCCAACTACACTACAAAGAATATTTGAGAGACTTGGTGAATATAAGTTTAGACTCAATCTAAATAAGTGCATCTTTGGTGTCACTTTAGGAAAATTTCTTGGCTTCATCATCTCTCTTTAGGGCATTGAAGTTGATCCTGCCAAAGCAAAAACCATTATCGAGATGTCACCACCTTCTAATTTGAATCAACTCCATAGTTTGCAGGGCAAGATTTAATCTATCAGGTGATTCATCTCATAATTAGCTGATAAATTCCATCCATTTACACACTTAATGAAGGAAGGTGTCAGATTTCATTGGGATGAAGACTGTAAAAAATCCTTTCATTATCTCAAGGAATATCTTCCTAATATGCCTATTTTATAACCACCAATGCTAAGAAAGCCATTTCTTTTGTATTTATTTGCCATAGAAAAATCCCTAGGGGCACTTATAGCTCAGCATGATGATAATGGAAAATAACATGACATGTACTCTCTAAGCCATACATTGGTCATGTATGAACATAATTATATGTAAATCAAAGAATCTTATTTAGTTATGATCTTTGTAGCCTAGAAGTTATGGAATTACATGCTTAACAAGAGGACCATAGTTATTTCTAAAGTAGATCTGCTCAAGTATCTACTATCTAAGATAGCTTTATAAGGCCATATGGCTAAATGGATCATGCTTCTGAGTGAGTTTGAGATATAATACATCCACCAAAAGGCCATAAAGGGATAAGTACTTGTAGATCAAATTATTTAATCTCCCCTTATAGATACCAAACCACTAAAATTTCAATTCCTAGATGAGTCCATCATGACCATCATTGAAACACCTCTTGAGTAAAATTGAAAGTTGTATTTTGATGGATCATCCATATCACATGGATCAGGGATAGGCCTATTATCTATTACACCATATGGGGATCTTATCCCTAAATCATTCCATATCAGCTTTCCTTGTACTGACAACATGGTTGAATATGAAGTACTTATTGTAAGGCTTCATCAAGTAGTATAATGGAATATTCAATATATCATAGTTTATGGTGATTCTCAATTAATCATCAATTAGGTTATAGACCACTTTTAGACCAAAGATGATAATTTGGTCCCATACAAAGCCATGATCAACATTCTTAAATATAAGATTGTCAACATATAGTTTGAACACATACTTTGGGTTAATAATAGGATAACAAATGATATAGACACCATTAGTTCTTTGATTCACCACACAGATAAGGCAAAATAATATCATAGATCACTACAATGGCCAAGCTGAGGCATCTAATAAAACCATTGTCAAAATACTTTAAAAAAATTTCAATGATGTTGGCCATTATTGACACCTCCAAATCTTTTGTGCCCTCTAGGAATATCAAACAAATTACCATAATCTAACTAGAGCCACTCCATATTCCCTAGTTTATAGCACTAAGGCCATTATGCCCATCAAGGTCAAGCTATCTTCTTTGTGTATCTCTTTGAAACATGTCCTGGATGATGAAGATTATAGATTAGCTTGCCTATAATAGATAGAGTTGATTGATAAAAAATACATGGCCACTGCTAACAATCTTCAAGCATACCAAAATAAACTCTATGGCAAATATAATTGGTAGGTCAAACATAGAGAGTTCAAGTTTGGTGATCTTGTTCTCAAAGAAAACCAAAACAAAACTATGGTCGAGAAGAAGAACAAGGGTAAGTTCAAACCTAATTAGATAGGCCCATATATCATTATTCCAAATTATGGCTCCAAATCAAATAGACTCTCTACACTAGATAGAGATGAACTTGATGAACCGATGAACATCATACACCTCAAGCATTATTTTGCTTGGGAGACTTGAAGTATTGTCTATGAATCACTTTACATTGTATCATAATATCATCATATTCTTTGTATCATACCGTATACCATTATAACATACCTTCCCTATTGACCAAAGTTATTTTTACCCTCCCTCCCTAGACTTTGACCTTGGCTCCATTCTATTGGTTCTTTGGCCACCTTCAAATAGGGGATTTAGACCAAGTTTCAGTAGCTAATTTAGTATTCTAGATAGAGATAGCATTTTGGAATAGTATGATGGTGTTTTTTTAGTTTCATCCTTCATTTGTTATTTTGTTTCATTACAAGTGTTACTGATTATAACTACCTTTGGGAAAATTAGTGTCCCACTTTGTGCTACTAATTATAACTGCCTTTGAGAAAAATAGTATCATTGACCTATGTCATTATTTCCTGATTATAACCACCTATGGGTAAATTAGTATCATTGACCTATGTAATCATTTTCTAATTATAAATGCCTATGGGAAAATTAGGGACAACACTTTTATCATGTATTATAGCATCACCTTGCCATTCCTATTGCCATATTATGTCATTTATCTAATTAACAAACTTATTACTACCTCATCAAATTATTCTACTATGTGGAAGAACTACATTGATTTGAGGTCCTAATGGGACTATATAAGCAGTGATCAATTCATGTTGAGGTCAACTCAATCACCCTTTTACCATGCTCTTACTATTTTTTGATCAATTTAAAGTTTGAAATATCTCACCATTTTTTGAGTTGGACCATTTAGTATCTCATAATTCTCAATCAAGTTGAGATGCTTAAAATTTCCAAAAACATTTATCAAAGATAAAAAATATCACAAAATCATGAAAATTGGCTTAGATTCTCCATGCAAGATATAAATCCATCAAATTTTTAGGATGGGCCATCCTTTTGTTCAATTTCTTTCTAGACTGCCTTGGCCTATTTCCTCCCATTTCTAGGAGAACTACATTGGCCTAAGGTTTGCACAAACTATGTAGGCAAAAATTGGATATATGGGGTATCTCAAGTTAGCTCGATTGTACTTCCCTTTCTTTTTTACCACTTCTTTATCGTAAGGATCTTAAGACTCCTAGTTATTTCACAAGTAACTATGTGTGCTCTAGTTCCCCCATCCTTACTAGTCTTAAACCTTATTCTCCCCCCATTTTTCAAGTTTATATTATGTGCATTATGTATCCAATTTTGATACATTAATGATCACTAGGCTCCATCTCATGTAGTCACTATTTTTTGAAACCTTTCCCATATTCCTCTATGTCATCTATCATATTTTATTCTATCCCATTTCCTATAAAACTACATTTGGCATGAGGTTTATGTTAGGCATTGAATTCATAGAACTATGTAGGTAGTGTCCACTTACTAGTACATTTGGAGTCAACTTAGCTACCTCTTTTTTTCTTCTCTTCCCTCCCATTTTTTTCTTATTTGTTTCATTATCTTCTAACACCTAGGGGCAATGTCTATCATCTTATGTTGTGATACTTGCATCATTATTGCCTAGCTTAGGGGTCACCTTGTTACCAAGTGTAACACCTCTATTACACATGCATAGATAATTTGTTTTCTATTAGCTCTAACATTGTGATTAAGCATTGTTTATTTTTGTTTCATTTTTTGTTATTGTTAATTGGTCTTATTGTGTCTTTATTTTTATTTCTTGGTGTTATGTTGTGCTTTTTATTTCTTGGTTTTTTGTCTTCTTATTTGTTTGTTTGTTTTCCTATTTATTTTTTTTCATTGTTGTGCCTTGACTTAATATATCTATGTTCATTAGGTGATTCCTTGAACATGACACTTAATTCCATCCATATTCATATGTTAACATTGTCATCATGATTTTTATCATTGGTGCATTATTTTTAATTATTTATTGGATCAAGTGTCAGTCTTTATGTATATTACAGCTAAGTTCTCATGTTGTTTTATATCATGATGCATACTATTTTGTGCAACAACAAAAATCAGCTCAAGAAATCTTACAAGCAATGATGTTTTAGTACTTCTCCTTGGTCACCTAAAATAATTCCCAATCAATCCAAATCATTTACCCAATATAGATTACTTAAATCATGAAATCATTTTAATCTTTGCTAATTAGGATGTGTATCTCCATACTTGTAAGTTTCCCAAATTCATGTTTCTCCTATGTACTAGATTATTCTTATTATGTGAGTATGGATTTTATCTATAATCCCCCTATTTTTAATTTTCCATATTAATCCAATCTTGGTGCCAATGATTATGATTGCCTTTGGGAAAATCATTGTGTTTTAATTTATCTAGATGTTAATGATTATAACTACCTTTGGGCAAGTCATTATCATTCTGTACCCAACTGGTGCATGTTTTCATTGTATTATGATTATAACCACCTTGGAGAAAATTATTATCTATATCCACCCAATTGGGTCATTTTTTCACTCTACCAATGATTATAACCGCTTTTGGGAAAATCATCCTTTTTCTCTATCCAACTGGGGCATCTCACTGTACCAATGATTATAACTACCTTTGGGCAAATCATTATCTTTTTACCTTGCTTTATTGATGATTATAACCACCTTTGGATAAATCATCCTTTTTATCTACCCAACTAGAGCACGTTTTCATTATGTTGATGATTATAACTACCTTTGGATAAATCATTATCTATATCCACCCAACTAGGACATGTTTTCATTCTGCTAATGATTATAACTGCATTTGATAAAATCATTATTTTCATTTTTCTAATGATTATAACTTCCTTTGGTCAAATCATTATCTTTTTTCCTTGCTTTATCGATGGTTATAACCACTTTTAGGTAAATCATCTTTTTTATCTATCCAAATAGGGCATCTCACTATACCAATGATTATAATTGCCTTTGGGCAAATCATTAACTTTTTACCTTTCTCTTTCAATGATTATAACCATATTTGGGCAAATCATCCTTTTTATCTTCCCAATTAGGGCATCTCACTGTGACAATGATTATAATCACCTTTGGGCAAATCATTATCTTTTTATCTTGCTTTGCTAATGATTATAACTACCTTTGGGCAAATCATCCTTTTTATTTACCTAATTGGGGCATGTTTTCATTATGTTAATTATTATAACTACCTTTGGGCAAATCATTATCTTTTTACCTTTCTCTGCTAATGACTATAACTACCTTTGGCCAAATCATCATTTTATTTGCCTAATTGGGGCATGTTTTCATTATGTTAATTATTATAACCACCTTTGGGCAAATCATTATCTATATCTACCTAACTGAGGCATGTTTTCATTCTGCTACTGATTATAACCATCTTTGGGCAAATCATTATTTTCATTTTGATAGTGATTATAACTGCCTTTGGGTAAATCATTATCTTTTTACCTTACTCTATTGATGATTATAACCACCTTTTGGAAAATCATCCTTTTTATCTGCCTAACTGGGGCATCTCACTGTACTAATGATTATAATCACCTTTGGATAAATCATTATCTTTTTAACTTGCTTTGTCAATGATTATAACTACCTTTGGGAAAATCATCTTTTTTATCTGCCCAACTGGGGCATCTCATTATACCAATGATTATAACCACTTTTGAGAAAATTATTATCTTTTTACCTTGCTCTACCGATGATTATAACTACCTTTAGGTAAATCATCCTTTTTATTCACCCAACTGGGGCATGTTTTCATTGTGTTAATGATAATAACCACCTTTGGGCAAATCATTATCTATATCTACCTAATTGGGATATGTTTTCATTCTAGTAATGACTATAAATGCCTTTGAGAAATCATTATTTTCATTTTGCTAATGATTATAACCATATTTGGGAAAATCATTATCTTTTTACCTTACTCTGTCAATGATTATAACCACCTTTGGGAAAATCATCAATTTTATCTACCCAACTGGGGCATCTCACTGTGCTAATTATTATAACCTCCTTTGGAAAAATCATTATCTTTTTACCTTGCTATGTTGATGATTATAACCGCATATGGGTAAATCATTATTTTTATCTGCCCAACTAGACATCTCACTATGCCACTAATTATAACTACCTGTGAAAAAATCAATATTTTTCCACCTCTTTTACATTTTTGGTCCCATCATTTCCTTTTTTTGAGGGACCGATCACCGACCTTCTTTGTTGATTGCTCCCTTGAGGGGGCATCCGGGGTTCATCCATTGCTTATTGGGTCATTATGCATATATGATATTTTAATTATTTGAGAAGACATTACTATGCCTATATATTTCAACACCTTCCCAAATAGGTTCAAACTATAGACACCTCATTCTGGCCATAATTGGCTTTCGACTAGACTTCAGACTGATTTCTACCAAACCTTGCAAATTAAGCCTAAAAATCATTAAATATCCCAATTTCATCCATGCATCATTCATCAATGCTTAAAATAATGTTAAAGAATCCATATTTAGGGTATTATACTATACATAATAATAACCTCTCACAGATTCATCCTCAATCACCTTGTGACCTAACAACTATTAGTTTGGCCTATGGACCTATTAAGCAGGGCACTTGAACAATTCTTAAAAGAGCTAAAATGTTAATCAAAATAAATCAATTAATTAAACTAGATTAAATTATTAGATAAATGATCTATTTACAATTAATGAATATCTTAAAAAAAATCAAAAATTAAAAATATCAAGCCTTTTCATCATTGCTTTTATGAGTTGTCAAGCTCTCCCAAGATATCTCAAAATATCTAATTTGAGAGCCATGCCTATTAATTAAAAATAATAATTACATGATAGATTTTAACTCAATTGGATTTATCCTCGATTCACCTAGGGTTAGTTTTAACTCATTCCATGTTTAAACTCAACCTTAACTCACCTTGGGTGAGAGTTAACTTTTGAGGCTATAAATACAAGGCCATACCTATTGATCAACAAGATCTCATAAGCCAAAATTATAATTCTCATTTTTAGAGAGATAAACTTTTAAATTACTATTACCATGCCAAATTCATAAGCCAACCAACCAAGCCAAGGTGCGAAGGAGAGAAGGAGCAAATGAAGCTTCATTGATAAAGATTTCTTTATACACAAAACTAAGTAAGCCATTTCAACAAGCCATTTGGAGCTACAATTAAGGTAAAATAATGATTTATTTTATGTTATAGTTGTGTTTTCATTTATATTCTTGTTATCTATGCTTCCCTTAGTGTCTAGGCTAGAGGTGTTAAGTGTTTAATGTGTTATTTTGATTTTGTTTTAATGGACTAACATTATACTAGCCTCCCCTCTAATGAATTCATTGTATTGTTAATTTATTAGGTAAATTATAATATTATTTATTATAACCTAGTTTCATTTGAAGATATGTAATGCCTAATATATAGGTTCATAGTGGACATATCATTGATTGTTAAGTAGTTGGGTTATATGTTTATTAGTACCTGTGTAGCAGGTATCTATTGTAATTAACTGAACCATTATTTTTATCTTTAATAGTATACATCCAATCAAGATTGAGTATTTATTAATTTTTTTATTTTTGACATTAGACTCCAAATATCTTTGTTATTAAAAATAGAAACTAAATTAATTTAGTGCCTTGTAATTGGATAAAATTGTTTGATGTGATCATTAATCTAGAGAAATGCAAAAATTTTGTATTAAAAAATATAGATTTTTCTCTAGGAAGGAAAAACATAGGGACATTGGAATAATAATTTGTAATAATAATTTCTCACACATGTAGTCATTTTCAAACTATTAATCAAATACATTTTTAGTACTTGGGAAAATTAAGACAAAAGATAAATTTATTATTTTTTTAAAATACCTATGTAACAATGTTAATCAAAATATGAGGGGATGGTTGATATTTAATAATGCATCATGTTTTTATTTATTATTATTTTTTGATTGTGGCTTCACATAACAAAAGTTGTATCACTTTTAATTTGCAACAAGCTAGGTCATTATCAATTTGTAATGTTTATGTAATTTTCTATAAAACTAGGGTTCGAGTTGAAAAGGTATGTTAAATAAATTTTAATAATCAGTAGGTTAGCCAAGATATGTATATATGATAATGTTGGTAATGGTGTAGGTCGTGTAAAACAAACCCAAAAAAAAAAGCTCTTTACCAGGTAAAGAATTTAGGTTAGTGTAACAATATAAAAGAATGACCTTTGGAACAAAGAACCTACAACAATTTTGCATTGGATATTGCATTGCATGGTGATTCAAGTTAAAATGCCTCAAGAAATCAGAAAAAAGAGAGTAAATAGTGATAGCTTTGTGTATAAATATCAACTATGTAAAATGCAACAAAACATTTGTGAAGACAAATATGTGTTAGTTAACAGAGAGTTTGACCATAGATTTTTCAAGTCCAGAAAAATTTGTATCTCTAATAAAAATAATAATACATATGGACAAGGTTCTCACCCCAATAAGATGCTAAATTGAACTGCAATCCCATATTTGAGTAGCATTCTTCAAAAATGCAAGTTTTGGCTTGCAATTTAAGTTGTTAGTCAGTGTAACAAAGCATACAAGAAATCCTTTGTATTTCCTTTCTATTTGAAAGTTTATCTAGATTATAGGTCTATATAAGTCATAAAAATTGGTAACATTGATTGGATATTACAATTTACAAATTATAGGGTTAACCTGACATTGTTACAAAGTAAATAATTGGTTTTACCTAGCTCATCTAGAGTAGTTTTGTGTCTATCTCGTGTGGCTTGATTTTTTTATAACACTCCCATAATCCACTAAAAAGGCCTATAAAAGTTTTTACTTCTCTCTAGGCTAAATACCCTATGGTGAAGCATTGCATCAAGACAAAAATGTGTGATTAGAATCAAATCAAACCCATCAGAATTGAAAAAATGAGACCAGTTGTGCAATTAAGCTACTAATCACCAACAACAACAATTATGCAGTAACCTTTTTCTAATTCATCATGTAGCTATAAAATTTTTTTTTTTTTTTCAAATAATAGTATTTGAGAGTAATATGTGTCAGGCTTACCAATTGATTCATTAGGTGTTGTGCAAGGGGCTTAACATATGTTTTTGGTATGTATTTACACATTGACCTTCTTTTGTGAGGTAATTATAAAAAAAATAGCCCATGCATCTAGATATTAGTTAATTATAAATTATGATATTAAAATTATTAGATTTCTAATTATACATAAATATTTATGAGTTTAAGTTGGCTTTTTTATATGTTATGTTTATATTTATTTATTCATGGATTGTTTTATTTGATTTTTTTAACTTTGTTTATAAAAAATAATGGTTATAATACTTCAATGATACTACCTATAATATTGTGCAATGTCTATTTACATTAAATTTTGTATTATTAATTATAGTATTTATTAGTGATAGAATTATAATAATAATATATTAGTTTTGTTTTTTTTGTTGTCTTTGATAAGTGGTAATGGTTGTGTGTCTAAAAGATGCCACTAAAAATGAAATAAAGGACCAAACAATGGTAATGGGCCTCTGACTTGCTCATTTGTGTGCTATTGAGAAACTTGTTATAGAAGGGGACTCCAAGATCATCATTGACACCATCAATTCTAGCCATGAAAAATCATGGAAGATTAACAACATTTTGTGCTCTACATGGCTATTTTTGGTTGAATTTGAGTCATGGTTGGTGCATAATTATTTTGGACAAGTCAATCAGCATGCAAACTTCTTAGTCAATTAAGGGATTAATCAAGTGGTGGAGGAAATAATCATAATGTGACCACATGTTGGCTGGGTTTAGAAGCCTTTGATTTCATTAATGTGTGAGGTGATGTTTTTTTCTCTTTCACATGATTCTTAGATTGAATCATAATTATGTCTGGACATACTTTGGCATGTGATATTATTTAACTGATTAGACCTAATCATTATATTGTCTTGTGCCATCATTTCATGATATTTGCTCTCCTCTACATAGTTTATTTCATTCCAAAATGGATTATTCAATTTTCAACCATGTTTTTCTCTCACTAATTATCTCTATGTCTATTTTAAAATGGAAAATAGCCTTTTGTGATCATGTTTTAGATGCCCATCTATGCCACATTTTTTGGATTCTTTCTTTAACTATCTCTGAAGTAATCTATGAGATGATTTGGGATCTTTTTCTCCATTCCTTTGGATACATCAAATCTAACACAAAATTAGTTTAAATATTCACCAACAATATTTTGTGTGTAGTTCGAGATCTTTTTGTAGTTTCAATAGTGGTACAGGTGTTGTTTTGGTTGGGGATCCTTAGTGGCTTTTCAGGTTGGTTGGATAGCTTTTAAGTAATTTTGGGTCGGCCTTTACCCTTCTCTAGTGAGCAATGTTTAAGAGTAATTATGATTTGTATTTTTTTTGAGCTTAAGGAGCATTATGTTCTTATGTTGAAGACTCTTCATCTATACTCTATTTCTTAATCCATGGTTATTCCCATAGTGTTTTATTTAGACTATTGGCTATCTCCCATCCCTTTCGTAGACCTCATGTTGGGTCCTTTTGAATCTACTAAACTAGTGGAGGTGACTTCAACACAGGGCTTAGTGTCAAGTTAGAGATCAAAGTTGGTCATAATGTCTTTGATGGTAGAGCTAGAAGACTTCCCAAATGGGCAGTCACCAAATCCATACAATGACACATGCAATCGATGATGTTCTCCTGTAGTTCTACTATTTTTTTTCACTTTGTGGAAGATGATGATTGTACAGGCACATCATGCAAGAAGACCAAAGTTAAACATATTTTCTGGCTATGTTGCCTTTTTTATAAGTTTTTGGCAATCTTGCTCCTTTCAACGTTTGGGTTTATGTAATTTGGGAATGTGTACCTGTTGGATTTTTTTTTGTTACTTTTTTTGTATTTTTGAGTGGATATGTACCATACTCTTTTTGGTTCTCCTTTGGTTTTTGTTTTGTTTAGATTTTTGGATATCTTAGGAAAGGGCCCATTATCCTCTAATCTATCAAAAAATATATTAATTTTTTTAAATTATTATAGTAATGGAACATATAATGTAATATATGTCTCAAGTATAATAAGTTATATATTATTGGCACAATCTATTTATCATAATATATTGAAAAATAAAATAAAAATTATGGTGCAATGACATTTGTTGATTCGTACATCTAATCCATTTATCAATTCATGTGTCAAATGGTATACTTAAGTTATATTTTGTTTCCATATGATTAAAGTAAAAAATAATATGCTAATTATATTAAAAAACTCTTTATATGATTTATGTTCTTTTTACGATTTTTTTGTAAATAGTTGATTACTTTTTTGTTTGAAAAAAAATGCATCAGAAACATAGTTTTTCTTTTTTTTTTTAAATATAAGGGGTTTGTGGTTGATGGGATGAAGAAAGCTAGATGTCTTTGTTGTAATCAATTTGACTTGATTTTATGATTGTGTTATTGCTTGGTTCGATTTTTCTTTTATTACAAAAAAAATACCAATGAAATGTTTTCCCTAATTTTTTCAAAACTCTAATATCGTTAATTATTTAAACATGTATATTTTCTCATAGTGGTTGAAATTTGACACTTTGAACAAGTTATAAAAAAATAGGTAATTATCTTATAATAATCTTCACTTATTTTGATCATTGACAACATAAATATAGTAGTCATTGACCAAAAAAAATTATTCTTCAATGATAATGTAAATATATTGTCAGATAGATTCTTTTTCTTATAGTAAGCAAGACTACTATAAAGTTGGTGTTGTTTTGATTTTGGCATTTCACTTCTTGATGGTTTAGTTTATACTTTCTTGCAACCCTAAAAAAAATGTAATAATGAAAAGATAAACAAATGACATTGCATTAGATTGTTCAAAAAAAATCATTAGTGTGGATACATACCAATGATAAAAAATGCAAACCTTTAAAACTATTGATGATGCTTTAAAAGATTAAAATATTTTTAAAATTACATTGTTAAATTATGTTGTTCATGATTCCCTTTTTGATGCATTTCAAGTCTTATTGCATTTCCATTACACATCAAGAATGCTACAAATTAGGATCATTGACTATTTTATGGATTCTTTGAACAATGGAGATATAGAAGCAAAATACTCATATGTGCACCAATTACATCTAGATATATTACATGGTGTGCATCAAATACATGACAAAAGCACATACTTTCATCTAATGAGAGTTTATGTAAATGAACTTACATATCAAGGTGAGACTGATCTTTGGGGTGACATATTTTGTATCCATTGGTTATATAAAAGGTTGAACATATCTATTTCTATTTGGCCTCTAACAAAAAAAAAGTATCTATATTTCAATAAAGAAAGTAGAAATCCATTATATTCAATATTATTTCATGACATAAACCCAAGTTGTGGAAATTTTAAACCATTGTTTTTCAAAAAACATGTAGCCACAACTCGGTTTCCAATACAAAGTTATCAATTATTTGGAAAAATCTTTCTTTGTATTGGAATGCCATTTTTCATGAACTAGAAGCATATGTCTTGTATAAAATAGCACTTTTGGCTAAAGTAATGGTGAAAGCTTATTTGATGTTATTGGTTTATTAGTTGAACATGAATCCAATGGTCATGATCTTTATCGATATATGGCCCAGTCTTTTTGCAATGAAATTATTATGGTGAATAACAATGTAATGACTTCTTTATAACTTTGTAAATAAGAGCTAAAAAAAAGTCTGGAATGTTTTTTGACTGGAAAATGTACATTGTAAAAATTGGAATTCCATATCAATAAAGCAGACTTGAAGGTAATGAATTTTGTTATTCATGTCTTTCAAACATTCTACAAAGCAACATTCAATTATGGTCAACAAAAAAGTAAAACATTTCAAAAATATTTTGCAATTATTCTTGTCATAGAAAACATACAACAGTATCTTCTTCGGGATAGATAAATGTCACATTCACCATGATCCATTATAAAAAAATTGCAAAGATCAAATTGCATATGAAATGTCAATGGATGTTTCTAGAGGCTTTCCAAGTGTTAATAGTTTCAAGTGTTTTGAAACAAGAACAAGATATTTTGTAATTACAAAATAATATTCAAGTAAAATTTATATTACATATGCATCTCAACCTATAAACAACCATTATATTTCATTACATTATTTAAAATAAAACATATGTAACCAAAGAAACAAAAACTATACAATAGAAACATATAATGGAAAAACTAAAAAAAATAATCATTCACATAGATGCCAAAAGTCATTATGGTTAGTGAAAGTAATGATACACTACAATAAAAATCAATACTTGGCATGCACACAACATGATTTTTAAACTACCAAAATAATAAACAACTATCTAAGATCAATCAAAGACACACCCATTCATGCTTGCATAGTTTATGAATAACTACACTTTAAAAAAGATGTCATTCTAGTTGGCATTGATATTTTCAAAGCAATTCATTGGACTTTCATAAATACAATGTTAAAAAATCTTGCATTGGATGAAAAAATATGCAAACAATGCAAAAGATCTCTTGAAAATGGAAAAGTACCGACATCTGCTATTCCTTTCAACATTAAAATAAATGAAAAAATGCTACTATAAATAAATTAACATTTTTTAGAAGAAAAACTGGTTGCTTTAAGAATGTCATTTACAAAAATGTAAGAATTTGTCTATAAATGCTCATAATATGACCTCATGGGAACACTTATAAATGTTATAATGGACTTTAATTGGATCCAAAAAATCATTACCTATAAAAATGAATGAGATAAAAACAATTACAATCAAAATAAAATGCAAATTAGAATACAAAAATGCATATTTAATAGGAAATATAAGGCCTGTATATGTTGTGAAAGCATTGTCACAATTTTTTCAAGTGTCATTATATAGTCAAGAAAATATTACTATTGATAAAGCTTGGAAAATTAACTATGATTAGAAAAACTATTACTAACATTATACCTATTGAGGATGATGAATTTGACACATGAAAATGAATCAGAACTTGTTACCAAATCTTTGGTGCATACTTTTGCCAAAGCATAATTGATACATGATCTACAAAATGAGATCATTAAAATTACCCCATCATAAGGATTCAAACCATTAGGTATATTTGAAGACAAATTCTAAGAGAAGATGAGCTTTCTAACTTTATTCTATGGTTTTAGTCATCCTAAAGATATGACACATAAAATGTCATACCAAAAATTATCAAAATGAAAGATTTTGCACAAATAAAATGACATTAAAAATAAGATAACTAACATGCTCTTAGAATCTATTAATATCATTATACATTAGGTATCATCTTGTGCTTGGATATGCATATGCAAAGGCGAATTAAAAGACAAAAATATCTATGCCAAAGATGTTCGAAACAAAGCCAACATAGAAAAAATATTAAAGTCACCAATAACCTATAGAGATTTCAAAATCAATAAAACATTACCTAACTATTTTGAAAATTCAAGAAAAAATATTTTTGTGATGATTAGGGAATTGGGCCGACCAAATTTTTTTGTTACTATAACAGCTTTTTAACATTATTGGGAGCCTTTGTGCAATGCATTGAAAAAGTTGACTCCCACAACAAATAATTTAAAAAAAAAAGATAATTTAAGAAGACAAAATTGACGTAATGATAAGAATAAACCTTGTTCTCTATAGTCATTATTTTAACCATAGATCTAATGCATTCAAAAAAATATGTTTATAAAATAAACAATTGTTTGGAAAGGTTTTTTTATTATTTTTTAATGGCTAAATTTCAAAATAGAGGAAATGAGCATTTGAATTTCATGCTCTGGGTACATGATGCACCTACATATATAAACTAATCCAAAATTGAAATTGAATATTTTGTAGACAAATACATATCTTGTGATTCAACATTGCTTGATAGTGATTTGGCTAGAATGCAATCACATCATCATACAAGACATGCAAAAAGTATAGAAATTCTCATTGTAGATTCAATTTTCCATTGCCTCCAATGTGAAAAAACATAATATTAGATCCATTATATGGAAGCAACTATATTTACAAAGAGAATTATATAATAATTTTTTATCAACTTGAGAAAAAAAGTATAATAAGGACACAACATTTCATATGTGTTTGCAAGAATTAATTTTTTATGAAGTAGAATACATACTTTCATTATGATATTGTATTTTATGGCCCATCATAATACTAAAAATACATCCATTAAATATGTGGATAAATTTGTTTGTAAAACAACTCTTGGCATTATGGTGTGTTAACACAGATGCATAATTCATTCTTGATACATATGCTACTACAACATATTATTTCTCTTATATCACAAAGCTCAATCATACATAGACAAATTTATTTTAGAAAGTGTGTGCTAAAACTACTCATAGCAATGAAAACAAACTGCAAGCCATAAGCAAATTGGGAAATACGCTTCTACAACACCAATAAATTTTTAGTTTTCAAGTCATTCACATTGTATTGTCATTACTTTTACATCATAGTTCAAGGAAAACAATTTTCATAAACACATCATCGAAGACAAAAAGAACTTACATTTTTCAAAGTCCAAAACTATTAGCACAAGATCCAAACACTTCAAAAGACATAATATGTGCTTATCTTATCTAAAAATGTGTTTCAAGTATAATGCAATTATAACATATATGCTTGGTTGACTTTGTGGCATATTACCTAAGAAAATCTGCAAATAACAAGATATGAAAAAAACCATACATCATTCAACATGTCAGATACAATATCCACATAAATCTTGAATACTATTATAGAGAAAAAATGATATTGTTTATACCTTATTTTGATAATGAAGAGATACTGAAAAGAACTTCAACACATAGATTGATCTATACCTCATTCATAAGACACAAATAACAAGAATTGAAACCATGTTTATTGCAAAGTCCATAACAAAGTGGGAAAATATTGATACTACTACAGAGAATCTAGACATTCTTTTTGCCTCACTATTTGATATTTCTAATGATAGAAAAAATAATCAAATCAAGAACAACATTGATGCATATAACATAGGCTATGATTTGCACTACATAAGAAATCATAAACTAGATAACAATAAACATTCAAAAATATTTTAAAAAACTAATCAGCGTTTTCAAGTAAACAAAGAAGAATTCTTAAAGTTGTGAAAATATCTAAATAAAGAACAAAAATTTATTGTCAAAGATAATATGATTAAAAAAGTGCTAGAGCTAGACAACCCAATCTATTTATTCTTAACAAGAAGAGATCTACATTAAACAACTTGAAAGTGATCCTTTGAAAATAAAAGGTTTGATTGTTACATACACTAAAAAAGAAACATACAACACAAATGGTCTAACTACACATTTTGTTTTTCAACTTCCATATACATCTACATGGATGATGTCATTAGATTCAAACACTTTAGATACATTACGCGATCACTATCAATAATTGTGTATGTTACTTATTGATGAAATATATTTACTAGGAAGTCAAATTCTTTGTAATATTGACAAAGGGATTTGATAGATAATGTATACACCCACAAAACCATTTGCAAACATTAAATTATATTTATTGATGATTTTTACCAAACAAAGACTATTCGAGATAGGTGGGTTTTTGAATAACCATTATTGCATAGAGAAATAACTCCATACACTTTTTGGCTTGATAATGTTAAGTTCTTTTAGATCCAATAAATCCTTTGATAAATTAATATTTAATTTGTTTCTATCCTAAACTGCATCAAAACTTACTATAAGACAATATCAGACATTGAATACTTGAATAACACATGCTATATATCTCCTCCTTAGGATCCAACATTTCCATACTTGTTTCAAAAAATGATGATGTTAAAAAACATGATGCCAAAATGCTTTCCCTTCTCAAAAAATAGATGTATACATTGAATTCTATTGACAAAAAGGTGATGTTTTCTAATAAAATAATTAAAAATAATCAAAAGAATTACTTGCCTAACACAATTATTTTGAAACTGAACAAATTGGTAGAGACTAAGATATACAAGATGGATAAGTAAATGGTGATGATGGAATTATCAAGAATTATTCACCTAGACAACTAGACATAATGTGGATATAATTTAATAACATTAAAATTTTAGCACTGTAATGAAAAAAATGTAGAGTTTCTACAATGACCTTATTTCTAAAAATTAGACTCTAATAAAAATAATTTCAAGGAAAATTTACATTAAAAACTAATAGCCACCATACATGAATAGTTTCCAATACAAACAAGATGTGCTCTAATAATCATAGATCATAAGACCTTATAATGGATGCATTAGCATTCGATCCTATTGGTGTCAAGCACCACAGGCTTGTCTATACTTACTACACCCTTAACCTATAGTACATCTAGGGATATGTGTGGCTGACTTGTGGCTTACACACCTTCATATTATTTTGTTGCATTTTTCAATGTTCTTAGTATGGTTGGCCTATGGAATAACCATGACTAAGTAAAGTATATATAGGAGGTAGTGTTTAGTATTTTATCATCATTTTATGAGTTCTATTCTTATTGCATTGTTGTGGAGGTTTCTCCATTGAACTGACTCAGTCATAATATTCAAGTATTCTAATCTTTCACCGATTATTATTGTGGATTTGCTTATTTTACTCTTAATTCTATGATATATAATTATATTATTATGAATAATCTATGTAATTTCCTTACAAATAGTATCAAAGCTTTGATTTGGGTAAGTTTCTATAGCATAATTTATTTTGTATATAGCCTCTTGAGCACTAAAATTCCAAAAAAACATAAATTGTGATCTGGGAGGAATTAAATTTTTTTTCATCATAGTTTTGTTCATTAGGTTTTTTTACGAAATAGAAAAAATATTTTTTTGAGAAAAAAAGTCTAAATTTTTTTTACCTTGTGAAAATTAGCAGTTGTTGGATTCATCTCTATGAGATAATAACAATATTATATTCTATCGATACACTTTTTTAGGTCAAAATTTTTCACCCTTGTGCACAATAGTAGTTGGATTTATCTTGATGAGATAATCATAATGGTGTATTCCACTAGTACACTTTTTCTAGGGATGAAACCCTCTTAGGGTTTGTGTATGGTTATTAAAAACACTCACAGATGTAGGAAAGGGCAAGAAACTCCAAAAACACCTCACAAAGATGACATGGAGTATGAAACTTCTAATCCATCTATTTTGGAGGTAGTTTAACAACTTAAGTTAGAGTTATAGGCTATGGTGAAAAATATGATTTTGAGACAGTTCAATGGGACATTACAGGGTTGAGAGTAGACTTGTATAGCACGATGGATCAATTACAACAAATATCTAGGTAATTGGCTAACTTGTTAGCTCCACCAATGTAAAATAACCATCTACCACTTCAATTTGGTTTTTTGCCTTTAAATAATACCAATACTAAACTTGGCCTTAAGCCGATGTTTCGAAAAGTGGACCTATGCAAGTTTGATGGTAATGATCCACTCACTTATCTCACTCAAATTAAAAATATATTTGATCTACATTATATTCTATGTTTAAAAAAAAAAGGTTATGGAATCTCTATATCTGGAACCTAATCCATTCATTTAGTATCATTGGTTGTGTGCTCAAAATAAAAATAAGGGTGTATTAGTTTCATGGTTGCTATTTTATGAGGGGTTATAACTCTACTATCACAAAAATGTCTCTAAAAACTACTTAAGTTAGCTACCCAAGTTATGCCAAACTAGAACTGCAAAGGACTACATTCATCAATTTTAGAATCTCTCCTTATGTGTGATAAATATCACTGAGAAAAATCTAACTGACCTATTTTTAGGTGGCCTCAAGGATAGCCTCAAATTGGAGGTTCACATGTTTCATTATATTTGAGGCCATACCAAGGGTACACATGGATGAGAAAAAATATATGATCAAATGAAAACCTTTAACCAATTTCTATGAATGCACCTTCATAGCACCATCATTTTTTCATCCTACTAGATTGACACCTCAACAATTAGAAGAAAAACATGAAAAAGGTTTATGTTTCGTCTTCAATATTAAATGGAGTAGAGGACATTGATGTGCTAAAAAAACATTATTTTACATTGACAGTGCCAATGGAGAGGAAGAATATGAAGAAGCTTAAATGGTAGGTTTAAAATAAATTGAGGATGAATATGAATATTCTCAACCTACTATTTCTTGTCATGCACTTTCTAGCATTAGTACTCCTAAAACTCTTAAGGTGGTAGGTTTCATGAAGAAATAGAAGTTGATTATGTTAATTAACTCTAGGAGTACACATAACTTCATCAATCATAAGTTGGGTGCTTGAACTATTTCATTTACACAACTCCAAACTTTCAAGTCATGATTATAGATGGTAGTACAGTCAACTATTCTAGAAAATTCCATAGCATTAAGCTTGTTATGGGAGACTACTTATTAGATTCCCCTATGTTTGTTATTCCTATAGGATTTGACATTATTTTTGGATTAAAGTGGCTCACCACTTTAGGCACTATTGAGATGAATTTATAGGAACTATTCATGAGGTTTCATTCAGAAGGCAAGACCTTTGAAGTATGTGGACTACAAGATAAATCTCCACAACTAGTTGGTTCCCACCAAATGATGAAGATTATCTGAAAAGGTGTAGAAGGATTTATGGCACATTTATTTTTCATAGAGATTCAAATAACCAAGGAGTCTACACATCATGTTTTTCAAAGAGTGTTGGATGACCATTATATTATTTTTATTGACATGCTAAAAGGACTTCCTCTAATTCATACACATGATCATGCCATCAAGATCATTCTAGGAAGTACACCACCCAACATCTAACCCTAAAGGTATCTTTATACCCAAAAGAGTGAAATTGAAAATATTGTACAAGAGATGTTGGAGGCAAGAATCATCTAACACAGTCAAACTGAATATTCCTCCCCAGTGATCATGGTGTAAAAGAAGGATGACAGTTGGAGTATGTGCCCAAACTACATAGATCTCAAAAAGTATATCATAAAAGATAAGTTTTCTATTCTGGTAATTTATGATTTAGTAGATGAATTTCATGGTGTTATTTATTTACCAAGTTATACATTCACTCTGGATAGCATCAAATTTGCATCCACAATGAAGACATACCTAAAATAACTTTCAAAATTCATGAAAGCCATTATGAATTTATGGTCATGTCTTTTAGCCTAAAAAATGCACCATGTACATTTTAGAGTTTGATGAATACTATTTTTAGTCCATTTTTTTAGAAAGTTTATATTAGTGTTTTTTGATGACATCCTCATCTACAACAAAAATTGAGAAGACCATTTGAAGCATGTAAAATAGGTACTTTTAATTCTAGAGAAACATCAGCTTTACGCCAAACCTACAAAATGTGATTTTGGTGTTCAAGAGGTGGATTACTTGGGTCAAATTGTTTCAAATGGAGTAAAATTTGATCCTAAAAAAATCCAAGCAATGATGGAGTGGAAGGTTCCCAAGACCCTGAATAACCTTTGAGGATTTTTGGGGCTAACTAGCTACTATCATAGGTTTGTCAAAAATTATAGTATCATTACAGTCCCACTCACCACTTTGCTGAATAACAACTCCTTCTAATAGACTGATTCAACTGCCAAGGCATTTAAACAGTTGAAAATGGCTATGTACACAACTCCTATTTCGACTACTATTGATTTTTCAAAACAAAATGTTGTGGACTATGACGCATCAGGTTATGGCATGGGGGATGTACTCATACCAGAACATAGACCATTGAAATTTCAAATTCACCAAATAAAGGTAAAAAATAGGCTCAAACTAATCTATGAGAAAGAGATGATGGCTATTTTTCAAAGTAGTGAAGAAATGGAGACCTTATCGAATGGGTCATCACTTTAAGGTAAAGATTAATCATGATAACCTCAAATATATTTTGTAACAATGACTTTCATTTGAATAAAAACAAAAATGGGTGACTAAAATGGTAGGCTATGATTTTTAAATGGTGTATAAGAAATTAAAATAGAATGTGGTGGTAGATGCCCTCTCTCGATGAGATGAATCAATTGAGGCATTGTTAAGCACCATGACCATGTGGTAATCAAATTATCTAGATGAAGCAAGATCAGAATCAGAGAGTGATAGTGTTACCAAGGATTTGATTCACATTCTTCAATATATTTCTAATGAATCTAAAAAATTTACATGGAATGGGAACACATTATGGTATAAAGATAGATTATATTTTTGTAAGCATTCTCTCCTTAAAAAAAAAATTATTCAAGAACTTCATGCCTCTCCACTTGTAGGTCACTCCATATTTTTTAAAACATATCATATAATCAAGAAAGATTTATTTTGGGAAAGACTCAAGGAGGATGTCCAAAGATATGTGGTTGAATGCATGGTATGTCAACAAAACAAAGGAGAAACCATATGACCCCAAGTCTTTTGCAGCCTTTATCCATCCCTAGCCAACATTGGGAAAAGGTTTTCATGGATTTCATTATGGGTTTACCATGGTTTGAGGGTAAAAAAATTAATATGTTAGTTTTGTATCAACTCACCAAGTATGCTCATTTTTTCTCCTTATCATAGTCATTTGTTACCAGTACATTAGCTTCTACTTTTTTAAATACAATTCAAAAATTACATAGTACTCCAAAGATTATTGTAAGTGACCAAGATTAAATATTTAATAGTAATTTTTGGACTAAATTATTTAGATTTTTTATCATATAGTTGGCTCATATCTCATACTATCATCCTCAATTTGATGGACAAATAGAAGTAGTCAACAAATGTTTAGAAGGGTATCTTCATTGTTTTGTTTTTGACAAATAGGATAAATGGGTTCATTGGCTACCACTTACTAAATGTTGGTATAACACTTATTTTAACACTTATTCTAAGATGTATCCATTTTTTTCATTGTATCATTAGCTTTTAATGTGTATCCCAAGGTTTGAGCTATTGAGGAACCCATTCACCATCAATAGGAGGTACTAGTCAATTTGTGAGAGAATTTAGTAATGACATAAAATTGAATGGAGAAACAAGCATATCAACACTATAGTGAGTGACATTTTGATATAGTTGATTGGGTCTTTGTGTATTTTAATCCATATAATCAAATGTCTCTAAATTAACAAAAAAAGGGTAACAAGATATCTCTTAAGTATTATGGCCCTTATCATATTTTTCAAAAAATTGATAGTGTGGCTTACAAGTTGGGATTACCCCTATCCACTCACATACATCTAGTATTCCATATATTTTGATTGAAGAAGGTAATTGGACATAGAGTTTCCACTCAAACTAAGTTACCTAAATTGTATGAAGAAGGCCAAGTCATTCTAAAACTTGAAAAGATCCTTGAAATATGCACTAACTACAGACCAAAGTGATTAAAGAGTAATTGATCAAATGGAAGAACCTACATTTTGAAGATGCAACATGGGAGGATGAAGCATTCCTACAGTAACATCCTAGTTTGATTCAACATTTATAACAACATTATTTTGAATGGGAGGGTCATTATATGCCCTTAACCTATAATGCATTTAGGGATATGTGTGGCTGACTTGTAGCATACACACCATATTATCTTGTTGCATTTATCAATGTTCTTAGTATGGTCAGCCTATGGAATAACCATGGCTAAGTAAAGTATATATAAGATGTATTGGTTAGTATTTTATCATTATATCATGAATTCTATTCTTATTTCATTATTGTGGAGGTTTCCCCCTCAAAGTAGCTTAGTCATAATATTCAAGTATTTTGCTCTTTTATCAATTATTGTTGTGGATCTTCTTATTCTACTCTTAATTCTATGTTATATAATTCTATTGTTGTGAATAATATAATTAATTTCTTTACAATATTTCACTTTCATGAGTAAAAAATATTATATCATTTTATCTTGTGAATAAGTTAGAACCTAAGAACTTTGTCATATATGATAAAGTTGGTGTTGAGATGAAAAGACTATAAACTTATACATAATGGCTATCACTTTTTGCAATTGTCCCTAAAACATATAATTGTCTCACTATTTTCTCATTGAGTACATGGAGTTTGAAATTTCATCTATAAAGCATAACATGTGACTATGAACTTATGAATGCAAACATTCTGTGTTTTTAAGAAATAATAACTATGCAAATAGAAAATACTTTTGTTCTTAAACAAAACTTTGATTGTCATTTGTCAATGAACTGCATGGGATAATGTCATGCTTTAGAAAAAACATTCTATTGAAAAAAAACAAGGTGTTTGCTACACCAAACATGGAGACTATGACACATAATATATCATATGTTGACACACCAATACAAATAGATAATATATACTTAGTCCTAAATACATCAAAAAATGAAGTATTGGTATTTATAGAAACAACTATTGATTTTCTATATGACACCAATTTCATATTTGTTGGTGATTTCAATATTGACATGATTCAACAAAAAAAATATTGACAATAACTTTTTAACACAATTAATAGACATGGTTACTCTTTGATATCAAACATGCCAACAACACATGAAGGTACTTTAATAGATCACTTTTGGACAAATATAGATATACAGAATATTCAATTTAGCAATTTTTATGCCTATTGGACAGACCATCATGGACGTTGCCTTCAACTTACTATCTAAAACTAAATTAACAGTCAATTTCTACAAATGCAAAACTTGTTATTTACCTTATGCAATGTCATTGACATACAATAAATATGCTTGGAAAATGGAATTTATGAGTGCCAATAATCAATAGCAAATATAAAAATAAAAAAATGTCCAAATAAAATAATACTATATACCACTTGCATTATGCATTACTTTATTGTATTTGTATTTACATTCAATCAAAATTTGTGTATGCAATTGAAAAAATCCTATATAAAATTGGATATGGATCAAAGCATGTGCATTGATCAAGAAACAAAAATGACACAACAAAAAATGCCAGAATGGTAATACTTTATTTCCAATCATCACAAGTTATTATTTTATAATTCTCTCACCTCTTTTGTGTCATTATTTGTTGGTTAACAATGTCACAAATAGAATATTTTTAGGCCCTTGTTATAATCCATAGATAAAACTAAATATGAAAACAGAGAAACACATACAATAATAAACAAAAATAGACTACTTATATTATGCATTTTTTTTTTCTATCTTTTTTCCCTTGTAATCAAAAGATGTTTATGGGTTGTAAAAAAAATCTTGCAAGAAAGTGGATATAGATCCAGCCAAATACATTGATCAAAAGATATAAATTGCACAAAAGAAAATTGCAAAATAATAATATTTTATTTCCAATTATGACAATTTAGTCTTTTTTGTCACTCATAATTTATTTTTCTTGTATTTTTTTCTCTTTAATAATCTCAAAATACAAGGTCATGATAATGTTGTTTCAATGCAAATGGAAAACTAGATATGTGAGTAGAAGAAAATTTCAACCAATAAACATAAGTAGAGCAATAAATACCACAAAAATGGTAATTTTTTGGTTTTCCCTGCTTGTTGTAGGGCATTGTCATCCATAGAAAATAGTATTTTATTTTTTCCCATGTAAACTATAATTACCTTTGACTTTTGTAACTCAAAAAAATAAAAAAATGACATTATATGATAATATAAAGTATTTGTATTCATAACTTTGATTTCAAAACTATTGTTAAAGTGTTAATGCAAGGCAAGACATGCTAGTTTCAATCATTGACCTCTCAACAAAAAAAATGTGGCAATGTTTTTTAAGGTGATGTATTAGTTATTTATGGCCCTAGTTTCATAAAGAACCCAAATTCACCATCGAATGTAAAAATAGTGCATGAAAACCTCATTGATAAATTTGGTCAATTAATAATAACTAACAATATCAACAACAAATTAATTGAAAAAATCTTACCACACTTTTCACCTGGAAATAGTCTCCATATCATAGAGTTTTCCATAAAAATAAAATTCAATATGAAAGAGGTGATGTTGAATGTTGTATTTTATTAAACACAAACACAATTGTGAAAAACATTACAATAGTATGCAATGAACATGGACTCACTCTAGATATCATAGTACCTGATCTTGTATAATCAGATAACACAGATATAGTAGGTTAATTAGCTATTATCATAGTTTGATATAAAAAATGATACAATCAATATGAACTCCATCTCAAAGATAGTGAAATTGGAGAAGACATGGCAACCATAAGTGCTAATGTTCAAATATTGTACTTCTTATTATTCATCTTTTGAAATGTTCTTTACTTTGAATTAACATATACATATGCATGTTCTTTTCTAAAATATTGACATTAAGAAATTTCTTTGCATCTTTTAATAAATTAAAACTACAAACATCAATATCATCACCTCCAAGAAACATTGTCAACAACAAACATGCCAATAATGTTATTCAAGAACATTGTCAGCAATGATATCAAATGCACTCCCTTACTTCATTTAGGCCAGTCCACATTTATGGATATATTAAATGACAAGTATAAAAAAATCATTTAGAAAGTTTGTCAAAAATCAATACTGAGGCCAGTATCTATCCATGATTCATTACTTTACTGATGAAAAAATGATTCCAAACAAACAATAGAATTTTAATACTTTCATAATATGACAATTTTTGGTTTTGAATTGCATGTTAAAGGCTTATTAAAGGAAAAAAATATTTATGCATCACCTTTCCAGCCATTTTAAAATAATTTCAAGCACATGATCATGGCTAGCACACTTTCAACAAATAATCATACATATTATACAAATTGTCAATAGAATTAAATGTATTCATACCAACATTCACTATAGTGCATCATACAAATAGAGAATGGGCAAATAGATTGCATCTTGAATGAAACAATCTTGAATGAAAAACTCTTAGAACTAATTAAAATCTCTTTCATTCAATATAAGTAATACATTTCAGCTACTACATTTTTTCTACGATGATTCCAACTACATGGCAGCTTCACACTTGCCACAAACAACAACATATCTATTAGTAAGTACTCCCTACTTTTTCAGTTTTAGAAATCTTTGTTGAGATTTATTTTGTGAAAAAAATGAAAGTATAGACAAAAAAATAATGCAATAATTTTAGTGCTTGAATTGATTATAATATCAAAATTTATTATAGTCAACCACTAGGTTGGCTTCTATATGTTTGTAGAGGTTATTTTGTTTATTTGATTTTTGATAACTACCCATGCTAATAGAAATTGATGCCCTCATTTATTTTTAGTTTCTATGCATGCTACCAACTAATTGAATATATATAACACCATGCATCTGAAATTATAAGTTATTGCATACATGATTAAGGGCATAACCTCAAAAAAAAAATCTAATTTTGAAAGTGATAAGGACAACACCTTTATACATTTTTTTTACATCTGACTTGATTTTTGATCTATAATTTTTACCATAACTTATCATGTTTTACAAACCTGGCTATAGCGATAACTAATTGCAGTTAGATGATGTATGGAATAGAACTTGTATTTAACATAGTTATTTTTATTAGCTTTCAAAATATGTTCATGTGTTTTCTTTGCAAGTAAATATCATATATGACTACATTGATTTTTTATTATAGTTTATGAATATTTTTTTGTTCCCCGATCTTTTTTTTACCTTGGCACATGTTATGTAACTTGATCAAAATTATTGTTATGTATCTTTTTCTTTTTTTATTAAATTTTGAAACCACCTCATTCTCAAATAACTTATTGATTTCTTCTTCCATTATCTCAAAGCAATATGTATATGCTATATTATAATGTACACTTCATAATTTTGCAACTACAATGTTCTTTTACAACATTTTATTAGACCATCTTCAGATTATTTACGAATTTTTTTTTATTGATTAAGTTCTTGTCTTTGAATTTATTCTAATACAAAGTTTGAATACTATAAAAAAAAATAGATCCATAATCATGAAACTATTTATGCTTTGATTAAGTTTTGCATCTATGTTTTTAGTGATCTTAATATTATGTCGTTGACCTTAAGTAGATGCTACATTGAGAAAGCTTGGTTTTTGCAATTGAATAGAACTTTGAATTTCATTTATTACATAATTTTTTTTGTACTCGATTCAAATTTTAATAAAATTAAGATAATATGCAACTTCCACATTGAATTTTGTAATTGTCTTTGAAATTTACTTGGAAACAACCAATTGCATCTGACTCTAGAAAAAAATGACATGCATGAGGGGGCTAGAGATTATTATCTAAGACACAACACTTAGAAAATTAAATCAACTCAATACAAAGGCTAAGATTGACTAGACCAAAGAAATGACTCTAGAGTCTCATGAACAACAACATGTGGGCATGAAAGGGTTCACTATAAACTAATCTCCTTGTCAATAAGTATACTAAAAATAGCTCATTACACCTCAAAAGGTTTAATTTATCCATTTTATATATCAATGACACATACAAAATTATTTAGGATCAACAACACACATTTAATTAATGTTATCATGTTTAATACAATAGAAAAAATTTAGTAACTTTATTTTGTACCCAACTACAAAAGAGGAAAATAAATAGTAAGAAAAAAAGAAGAATTTTGGAGGAAAAAAACATGAAACATTTTTTTAACATTCTTAAAAACCATGTGTATTATAACTCACAAGGATTTACTTTTAAATGGATTCAAATAATGTAAAGATATCCAACACAATTCAAAACATCTATGGATTAGCATATAATTATTAAATGAAAATAATGATTTTCATATGAATCTAAATGCACCCTATCCTTTCTTGTCACCATAATAAACATGCATCTAGGTGATTTTATAAGATTATTTATGGACTTAACTCTAACTACATAAACAAATATTTTTAATTCTTTTATCTTGCATCAATTTTCTTACCTTTCGAATCTTACTCCACCTTACTCCTTCTGGATAAATGTTTGATATAAGAACATAAGGTGTAGCATTCTTAGGATCAAAATTCAAGATGAATTTTTCCAACAAATCTTCCTAGTCATATAATTTTGTGACACCTACAATAACTAAGTAAACACATATGCATAACCACATCAAGTATATTTTACCTTTTGATGAGAAAGTTAGAAGTTCCCATAACATATCTAACACAACTAAGAAGGTCAATTATGAACACATAATGATCAATTTTAGACATAATGCAATAAGAGTTATGTTGATGTGGGTTTTATACACACCCTCAACTTTCCTTATGAGGTTGCCTCTAATGTTTTAAAATTAATGAATAGAACCACCCCAGGGTACGAGTTATAGGGTATTTGACTTTATAACAACCTATTGGTGGAATAGTAGTTAAAAGATAGATTGTTTACCATGGGTGAGTTGGTAATGGGTGAACCTAAATCTACTTGGAGTGGGTGTAATGACAAATATTTCTAACTAAAGTGGGTATCACTATAAAACAAACCATAAAAAGAGGAAAAAGTAAGGCAAAAAAGTAAGGTCTATGGAAAATCCAAGGATAAAGCCTTTTAAGATTTGGTATCTAGACCAATACTTGTTGCAAGTTGTTTTAGCACAAAAAATAATCAAATATAGTTAAAAATTCAAAGGAAACAAAACACATTATACTCAAACATGCATAAATTAAGGGTTGTTTAATTACTAGATTGTTATTGTACATCTACAAGAGGATTATGATAAGCATGCATGAGATTCTCAAATCATCTATTAGTAAAAATGAAATACTGTATTCAAAAAAAAAATCCATGCATAATTTTAATAACTAATTTACCAAAATGATGGAATGTCCAAGCAATCCATAGAATTGGATAAGAATAGAGATTTGTAAATAATGACCAAGTCAAGCAGAAATTATTTGAATTCTTTATTAATGTTAATAACCAGAATTTTCCTCCCCTTGTGATCAAGAGGTTACATGTATATAATCTTGGCATGGGGAAGGTCTCATCTCTTCATGATTCACCTAATTTTACAAGTAGAAAGAAACTTAAGTTCATAATTCATGCAAGAATTCATGTTACAATGATAATAATCAAAAATAAACTTTCCAACTAAAGATAAATTATGCATGTATAATAATAGGTGGGGAACCAAAGCCTTACTTTGATAAGAATCATGCAATTACACAGTTGTTCCAAAATTAAAATACCAATGCCATGATACTTGACTTAGTTTATGAGGATACTTTAGTTTTAATTATGATGTAGACTGAGAGACCTATGAGGTTGGGAGCACTAACTACCAGTATATATTCATTATCAAAATCTTTATCAATGGCTTAAAAATTCAAAATTGAGGGCTTCAAAATCTTGATATCTTATGTCATTAATATATCTTTCTCTACCCCTAAGATTTTAAACTTGGCCGCTAAGGCTTCAACTCTTCTGACCCTATCTTTAGCAAAACTGACCAACTATATTACTTTATCATTGGTATTATATACTACACCTTCCACTTTTTGTTTGAACTCTTCTACAACTAAGTGGAGTAGGTTGTCAAAAATGGGTAAATTCACTAGCTCCCCTATCTGGGTGATCACCCTAGTTACTCTCATACCAAAAATAATTTAAAATGATTTTGTTTTATGACTTATAAAAACACCTAACAACTTCTTCATTGATTTATGCCAGTTTAGGGAGGCATCACTTTTGGTAATCACATAGTTGAGGCACCAAAAAACATCTATGTTGGTCATCAAGTTTAACTGATCAAAGGTACTTATTCTGGAACATTGGACTAAGAAGTTCAACCTTATTTCCTTATCCTTCATCTTATTCTATAGTGTGACTATCTCTACTTTATGGACCTAACTAGTTTCCCTAGATATTCTAATGTTAAGTAAGATCTCATGTGAATTTATAGTTGTACTTTATACCTTGGCTATAACTTATTAAGGAGCTTGTATGATGTTCATTTGTTTCCATCTCTTCAAATCCTCCTCAGTGCTTTGATGTATTTCCTTCAATTCCAACCCAATAAAATTAACAAGAGTATTAAATTTCTCAATGTACTTTCTAGGGTCATTAGGGTTCCTCTTAGGTCTTTTAGCCAATTGAAACACATTCTCCCTATATTCAAGCTCTATATCAACTTTTGTCCTTGTATTTGTCATTTTCCTCTTCTTCACTCATTATATATTCCTACCTCTTTATCAAACCTTGTATAAACTATCAGGAGCTAAACCATAACTAAATTTTACCTTTGATCCTATAGATTCTACATCTCCTTTACCCATTGAGGAATTATCAATTCTCATGCACCTTATTCTTGGGTAATTTTTGAGGATGTATAAGGCTAAGAGGTCATAGGAAGGGAAGTGTTTATTGAGAGATATATTATTGACATTGAATAACTTATTATATAGGCACTTTTGGAAGCTTCTAGCTCACTACTTGTCATGGAGAGGATTACTTTATTGGTGTAATCTCAACCAAAATTTTGGTTAATCCAAGTGTTATTTCCATAGTCGCAATTGCTTTTGATAAAGCCTATGACTACATCATGGGAATCTCAAATTAGTTTAACTTTATTTTAGGGGTTGGGGGTTTATTGAAAAGGGGTACAGTAACCAAATTCTCAAAATGGGCCATTTTGGGATCCCTTATTAAAATAATATTAGAATCTATACTAGGAAATTGAGAAGTGGAAGATGTAATAGAGGTCATTATTGAATGGAAATATACATTATACTTTGTGTATTACATACAAAAAAAACTACCTCGAAGATCTTTTGTGTATTTTATGAGTTAATCCCAATAACATTTTCTCCTTCTAATGTACTCAAACTCAAAGCCTTTACTTTCTCAAGCTCTACTTCATCATCTAGTTAGACTTTTCCCATATCTAGGTCTTCTTCTTCTGATGTATAGTCAACTAGAGATATAAAGTTATCTAGTTCTTCTTCTTCTTATAGATCCATTATAGCCTCTATCTCTTATTCTTCTTCCTTGATAGCTTCTTAAATAACAAAGAGGTAAAGAGATGGCCTCTTTTCCAACTTTTTGCCTTGGCAAGAGTCAATGGAATCCTTGGGCTTTCTATAGTAGGTTAATATAGGTGGAGTGGAATATGGATGAGATGGTGCAGGAGTTTTGATAATAATTATGGTAGGAGGTGGAGAGGTATGTGATGAAGTGGAGGGTGTGGAAAGTCCAGGGGCTCTTTAGGAGATGTAGTGGATTTAGGAGAGCCTGGAGGAGTTATAATTTAATAAAAATAAGACTGTAAGAACTCAAGTGAACTTACTTGTGTAACCATGGTAAGTAGAGGCAGAAGAATCATCATAAAGCTAGTATTCCTTAGGTTGGCTGGGGTAGATGCTAGATTTTTCATAGTGGTAGCTATCCCTAAGGTTTATTCACTTAAATTTGTAGAAGGAATATGAAGACCAATAAGTCATCTCAAAATTTACTTCCTTAGATGGGGATTTGACTCCCTTTGAATTCCAGTTGATCTCCCTCTTCTTTTGTGGCTTGAGCTTCTAGAGATGGGGGCTGGTCTAGTTGTTGAAAAGATCTAGGTGGAGAAGGAGACCATTGTTGGCTCCATGTGTTTTGGGATTATTCCTTTTGGGCCTCAATATTGTATTATAAATCTTGGGCTAGTATCATTGATATCTTCTTATCCCTCATCCTGATCCATACCTTAGAGTCATCTGAGGCATTTAATAAAACTTGGTTGTGGTCATATGTTTGATGACCATAATAAATGTGAACCTTATTCTACTCAAGGATGGTCTTCAAACAACCCTTTATCCTTTTATTATGGTCTCATTCCTTAAATGGTTCCAGTTGCAAATTATAGGTTGCCTTGGGTTTACTAGTTGTTACTAAAGGTGACTTAGTCATGTATTAGTGCTACCCAATACTATAGGGTGTTTTGAAATAATAATCCAAGTGTATTTGGTCAAGTTATTCATTGATACTATTAAAAACCTAATAAGTTATCTCTTATTCTATAATGTGGTTAGGGACATGGTGACATAGTAATAAAGGGGAAATCCTTATTCCATCTACTTAGATGATAGTCACATCAGGGTAGAGCTAGTAGTCACCCATCTTGGTGAGTGTCTTTGTGATGCTCTCAAAAATTTTGGAATTTTTATGCCATGTATGTTTTGTTAGATATGACGATATACCTCATCGCTTAGTCTCTTAATGTAGTTTCTTTATCTATGAATAAACATGAATGATAAGTCTTCTCCACCCTATTACCCTTATACTTGATGGATGGATATCATTCTTAGCCATAGCGATTATACACATTTTCCATGACTACATCCAGTAGATAAAACATCATATAAAATCTCCCATCCTAAGGTCTCCTATCAGGGTAAAAAAAATTGAGATTTTAATCTTATGCTTATAATCTCCCCTAAGGCAACCAATTTGTCAGTGGTTAATATAATGTCTACTAGGGGTACCTATTTAAAATAGATGCATACAATACTTGGGAATCCATATATTCTATTCAATAGTTATATTTCAATGTTAATTCCAAGTTTAAACTTAATAATACATTTAGTTGGAATTGTTATTTTTGAATTCAATCTTTACCCCTTTGCCAGCCACTACTTCAGTTTCTCATCCACTATATTTTGCTTAAGACAAACATTGGACAAGACCTAATTATATGTTATTTTAGGGAGAGGGATCCTAATATACCATTCAAACACCCTCCCTAATATGTAGGCAAAGGCAGTTTGAACCTTCCTCACATGAATAATATCACCCATAGTGGTCCCATTTATGAACAAAAATTTTAAGAGGTAAATGCATAAAATTACCTATGGATTGGTTGTAACCTAGTGGAGGTCCTATTTTTTTAGGGAAAAAATTCATTTATGTCTTGTTGGCTTTAGGTCAGAGTTTATCCCCCTTATAATAGGCCTGAACTGACTCGATCTTTTCCTAGAGTGTCAAGTAGTGTGGGAATTTAAAATTTAAATAGCTCTTTTCAAAATTTATATCCTTATTATTAATATAAAAAATGAAAATGGGGATGGTACTATTCTCTTACCTTATTTTGATCTTACCTTTTTTTTATGTCGAGGACATTTATAAAGAGTAGTCACTGTAATTCCTTTAAAGTTAAAAATTGTTTCATTCGATGATTTATGAATGAAGAAAGTTAGGGCTCATTGTGCACTTAGGAAACTCAAGAACACAAATGTTTAATTATTAGAGAAATACCAAGGTGAATGTAATGTTCATAGATTTTGTATATATCTTTCACAATAATGTGTATTGATTGAATTCATGCACTTTAAATGCTGATAACAAATTCTCACTTTTAATGCATGTTTTGATTTAAATGCACCAATCAACTTTGGTGGATGTCCCTTGTTTATCAAATGGCAGTCTCTCACTAATTATTCATGTCTAATAATCACTTTGAGATAGTTTTCAACCATTCATTAATTTAATTCTTTGCCACATTGTTGCATCTTTATTTTTATGCTTTGGCTTTTCTTTCCCTAAATAGCGCCACGTGTCATGCTCTCACTAACTCAACCCTTTAGATTTATTAATTTTGTTTCAGAGGTCTTGTAGTGGGGAGTTAATGTTATTGAACCATGTGGCATGATCTTGGGAAGCTTAATAACTTAGAACATTAGTTACGTAACCAATAGATTATTTAACTTCTTGACAACACAAATTAACATAAATATGCCACATGTTATCTAATCTGGGCCCTAGAAGGCTAAAACCTCAATACATTATCATGTATACCAAAAAATTATTTATCCTTCCCATGGTGTCAAGTTTACAAGATTGAGACACATGGATTGATCTCACAATCTTGAAGAGTCAAGAACTCAGAAGCTCAAAGACTCAGGAAACATAGAACTGTTAAGTTTATCAAGTTCCCAAGTGAAGTCCCATAGATCTAGTTTAGTTTGGATATGTCATGTGGCATGTTTGCAGAGTTATTAATCCTACAATCAACATGTACATACTAGGATAAAAAAATTAGACCAATTAGTCTACAAATCATATTAAAGTAAAAAAAAGATAAATAATCTAAGGTTTGAGATGACTTAAGATACTATTTTAAGCTTATATTATTATGACTTTTACTTGGGTAATGTTGGATTTTATAGAAATAACCCTTATGATAAATGTGTGATACCTTAATCATAGATCTTTAGGATCGTAGTTTCCTAGGTATGGATTTTTTACAATGGGTCCCTATTTTTAAAATTATAAAAATTAGTTGTGTGTGTGTGTGTGTTAGGGCACAAAAAATCAATCATGTTATTAAACTACATTAAATAAAACTTGCATAATGTGTTTCACAAAGTGATTTTTATATATGTTCATTCAATATTCTCAAATAAAGTAAAACCAAATCACTAACAAGATATTTAAAAAAAAATACTCACAAGGATAAGATAATCAAGGAATAACATGTAAAAACATAAAAATATACATACTCTACATTAATGTTCATGGATTTTAGGTGGTGAAAGAAAAAAATAAGCCTAATCTACACAGATGTTCATGGATTTTATGTTTTTGAAATAGAAGCATACATGCACAAAAAAATCAAAACAACAATATATAACTATGCACCAAAATGGAACCAGAATCGATTATATAGCATAACATAGATTTACATTGCTTGAATTCATCCAACTACAAAAACAAATTCTAAAATTTTCATCTATAAATGAAGCTCTGAACTCTTAAAATAGAATATATACATGCCATCTCATGAATAACATGAGGTGAAACAATTTCTAACAAACTTATTAGTCTTTTGGCAAAGAGATACTTGACAATATATTAAATAAGTCCAATATAAGCATTAACAAGTTGCTTGAAACGTCACCCTAAGATAGAGCTAGAATAAATTTCACAAAATTTCATCACTATCAACTGTATACACATAATATTTTCAAACTTTATTAATTAGTGATACTTTCTATCTTGTAGGAGCCCATCAAGTCTTAATCTCTCAAAGTGCATGCCTTAAGGGGTGCATTGGGGAAGGTGTGGGTAGACCATTGGTGCTTTTTAGGATTGTTATCCCTTTACTACCACTTTTTATCTACATAACCATCTCCTAAAAACACTCTCTTAAGCTTTGCCTACTCTTTTTCACCCTCCTCTAGTCATTTTCTACCTTTATTGGCCCTTCCCTAAGCCTAAACCCTTTTCTAATGGTTTAAATTACACTATCACCCTCATCGACCCTATACTCTAATTAAAAAAACTCATTTAGGATCTAGGTTAGCTCCTACCCAACCTAAACCAAAACCTAAATTGATTTTTTCAATAATGATATAGAGTTGATTGGGCCAACCCTATTGGCTAAACTTTCAAAAAGTACTAGGGTTAGATTAAGATATATAAACACATTCATTTCATCATTTATTAAGGAAGAGAAGAAGAAGATATATATATTATGCATCTACTTATCCACTATTCTACTTGAGAAGCATATCTTAAGGTTTCATACTTTCTTTGGAGATATGGATCTTAACTTGTGGAGAAGTCTTTTAGATGCATAGATATGTTATATATCCTAGATCTACTTTATCCTTATCATCCTTATAGATGAAAATAACCTCTTATGAATCACCTTGGCCAAGGGAGAGACTGAGGCTTGATGGGTTCATCTTAAAAGGTAAGTATTCCTAAATTTATTCTTCCTTTATAAGAGTAGATATATATTCATTTGTAGTTATTTCCCTTGCATTAGGATTTCATATACATTGATGTGAGTATATGTCTTCTATGTATGTTTAATTTTATGTTTATTACCTCCACTTTGTGCCACAAGCTTTAATGATCACTATATTAGATTTAATTTTCTTTTGTCATTTACTTAGTGAATATGAAAAGATAAGACCTAGTTAGGGTTATTACGTAGTTTTAATTGATTGGAAGCTTCAGAACCCTCCCTAGTGATGTTATTATGGTAAGAGATCCTTTGGCTAGGTCTAGCAGATCCATCTTGGTCATGAACTTGAATATCTAATGTATCAATAATCAAAAGTGTAAGTAGGATTTATCTTCTCCGATCTAGGATTGATTTATATATCAGTTATATTTCCCCTGCATACACCAACTACTAATAGATTCAAGATTGATCTACTTGTGCTTAATCTTTGCATCAGAAATTTTTGCATGTACATCATCATTGGATTAAAGCATAAACATGTCAAATATGATTAATAATAGAAATACTTGAGCACCAACAAGAGCCAACTATTATAATTACCAATTCTTACATGATCAAATTCACTTTGTTCCAACTTATTAGAAGCTCCCTAGTGTCAAGATTATGCCATGTGGCATGAATCAAGATAATTAATAGATTGGTTGGCCTATGCTAGACCTCTAGCCTCCATCATTGTAAGATCCTACCATGAGGCATGATCTCGATATGATAAAGTCAAAGCCTAGCATAGACCAACCAAACTACTCAGTACATCAAGTCCCTAGGATCATGCCACATGGTAGATCTTAAGTGCTTAGAGTATTGATAGGCCAAATCAAATACATCAAACCATTGAGATGTCGAGGCCTTGAGAATGTGCCATGTTTAAAATATCATTTGCTCAGGGTCATGATGGTTTTCCTTCTTTGCATACACTTCTCAGCCATCTAACCATCCAATATTATGCCATATGGTGAAATCCTAGGGATTGAAATCCTCCATGCTACATACTCAACATAGCTTATGGTGTATGATTGAGTCCCTGATATCATGACATGTGACATGATCTCTAGTGCTCAGAGGATTGATAGGTTAAATCAAAGACATCAAACCACTGGAGTGTTAAGATTGTGCCATGATCTTTGGGACTCAAGATACTCCATAGTTTGTGCATGTCAACCAAACTAATCAATTCCCTGAGTCCCCAAGAATGTGCCACATGGAAAAATCTCAAGTGTTTAGAGGATAATAGGCCAAATCAGAAACATCAAACGATTGAGACCCTGAGGCTCTAATAATGTGTCATGTGGCATGATCTTAGATGTTCAGGGTCATGATAATTTGCCTCCTTTGCATATGCTTATCATCCATTCAACCATCTAATATTATGTCACGTGGCATAATCCTAATGATAGTCTTCCAGGATACATACTCAACACAACTTATGTCATATGACCTTTGACAATGCTTTAATGTTAGCTAATAATTACTGAGAAAGTCACTTCTAAAAAACCAGTGATTGCATAGACTGCTATCTGGGCCTACAACTAATTTTTCATAAAAGCTTTATTTTTGAAAATATATAACCTCCTATTTTATCATAAGCTCTCTGCGTCAAACAAATCTAAAAGACACTTGTAACTGTAAAATGACATAATAGTTGACTTCATCACAAATAGCCATGACATAAACAAAGAATCTATAAATAAATGGCCTGACACCTTACTAGTTCTATTGATGTAAAAATAGAGCCCTAAAAATATAGACATAATACCATGTAGAGAATTTTTTTATTGCTAAATAAAATTTAGAAGCATATGCACGTTGAAATGTGTTGTACACATGTCATTTCTTGGAGCACTAAAATTGTAGGCAAAAAAAAAACTTGTTTATTCTATTATTTTTCTTTTAATGGTGGAGTAATTACATAGGTCACTACAAAGCATAGAGGTAGAATTGAAATCAAGTTATATAGAAGTAACATAGATATGTGATGCATTGATAATAATGCAAAATCTAATGTATATGGCATATTTTATGACCATGAAATTTGAGCTTTGTTGTATAATTTTCTAGTTTTTAAACTAAAGCCATCATATTTAACTCAAAATCAAGGATCATAAGTTAGATTTGTTAGAATAATTCCAAACAACACAGATTGCATATAGTATGGTCATTTAAATTATTATAAGACCAACAATGGAAAAAATAAAAATATTAAAACTACATTAAGACAACACAATGTAGAGATCAGATACAATAAGGATCCAAAGACAAATCTAATAAAAATATTAACTCTATCAATAAATAAAGTGATTAACACTACTAATTATGTATTCTTAAAGCTGATCAAAGGGGTAGTATTTGAATAGAATTTGTATGCTCTGAGAATATAATTTGTTGGCTATAGAAAGTAGACACCTATTTTTTGTGAATTTAAAATGTTGGTAGCAAGTTTTTTCCCTTAAATGCATCTATACCTAAATCCACAACCAAACAAAACTCAAGGAAAACTAACCCCAGTACACGGGGTGCATTTCCCTTAATTCCCTATATTGAGTCTTGTCATATATAGATGTTGAGTTGTGAAGCACAAAAATAATAATAAACATCACTCTCATAGAAACAAAAGTAAGCATTATCATTTTAGCATAAAATTTGTTCATCAATCATGATAATATACAACAATGTTGAATTCATAAAAATATTGACATAAAAACTTATTTTATTGAAAATAAATTTAATATTAAATAAGATTAATGAAAAAATATATTAGATAACTCTTCAAGAATGTTTTTATTGTTATCTATAGCATTTTAGAGTTAATAATTATAATGATATAATAATATTATTATAAATAATTATAATATTAATATATATTTATTATTATTTAATATATTATATAGTAATAAAAAGTATTATAATTAAAATATTATTATATAATATATAATTAATATATGATTATATAATATTTAATTATATTGTATCATAATTATATATAAGCTCTTGGTATTAGCCTGAACTTAGCTATGGAGTGTGGTCTTGAATGTTTGATCATCGAGAATGATTCTCAAGTAGTGATTCATTCTTTGATCAATTAAAAATCCAAATCTAGGAACATCAATAATATCTTGGCCAAGACCTAGCCACTCCTTAGCCATTTCAAAGCTTCAAATGGATTGCATTAATTACATCAATTAGATAAGACGATGGATTTTTTTGGAAACTATAATAATTGATCCAACAAAGCCTAATCGAATTGAAATTTATAAAATAGTATGGTTTGACATTAATGATGTAGCCAATATCAATTTATAATGTCATAATTTTAAGTGGAACATGTGAATTTTAAGGTGGGATGATTTCATGATGATCGTAATTAATATATAGTGTAGGAAATCAAATCCCACACTTATATATGTATTGTGGTGAAATTTATCAACAATTATTTTGGCTTGGCATTTGGTTTTTGGTTTGCATTGAGGCTATAGCTCATATGCAGGTGTCAGTTGGGGAATAGATAGAGAAAGCATTGATCAAAATTTTTTCTCTTCCTGTGGTGTTTGGTACTATCTTTAAAAGAGGAATGTGGTTTCTTGGTCTGGTCTCTTCTTATCATATACATTACATCTTCTAGGTTCTATTAGTGGAAGTTACTCAAGTTATAGACTGAGTGGTGGGAGTGGTGTAGGTGAGTCTTATCCTGCATTGGTGAGTAAATTCTAAATCAGATATAATTTTTTCCACCAATATTTTGATGTTGATCTTTGAAAAAATTAAGGTGTTTTAAATGGTTGAGTTCTTTATCAAGCTAGAGTACAGAGTGAATCTTCTTACAGAGATGGAGATTGTTGATTCAAGACTGTTTGTGAACTACCTTTCTCTAGAAGGGATGGTCTCATTTTTCTTCTATCCTCCATCTTCAAGACCTTAGAGGAGCATTTTTTAAATCTTATTTCCTTTTTTGAAGAATTGGAAAATGTTTGCATGGTAGTTCAGGGGTAGGATACTAAAAATAAGTTGGTTCTTTTAGATATTTCTGAGCTTAGAGCCCCTATTACTAATTTATCTTTATAGGGAGCTATTTAGAGATCCCCAGCTCAAATTTAGGTGGTGAAATACCTTCTCTATATTATTTATAGGATTTACTACTTGGTGCCTAGCTAGTTTTATAAGGGGGTCACAGGGCCAAAAAAATATTTAGCCTTGCTTAAGGAAGTCCCTAGTGGTATTGTTTAGATTTTAGAATTGTCTCTTACAAAAATGGGGTGGTCATCTGATCGAATGGAAGTGGCAGTGATTTTGATCAAAGTGAAGGAACATGCTCAATCTTTGGATGCATAAAGGTCCCCTTTGAATAAAGATCTGAGAGAAGTAAGTTGGGGTAGAAAATCCATTATTATTTTTTATGTAATAGGTTATCTTTCAGCTAGTATTTTTGGTTTTTTGTTCCTTTATATGCTTCTATCAATAAGTCGTATGTATTCTCTCACCATAAATGTATATGAATGTTCTAATACTATAATAGAATAGTTTCATATTTTGATTATCTTATATGTTTTTGGTCACATGCATTGAGGTTTTTTGCCTCAATCCACATAGTTTTTTTCTAATTTTCTTCTTATACTAGGCAAGCATCCCACCAACCTTGAAATCAATCAATATTATATAATATCTACTATAATTTCTCAACATTAAATACCTTTCATCACAACTCACCTCCTAAAATAAATTTTATTTTTAATTTCATTATTTACATGAAATAAATCAAAACCTTAACTACAAAAAACAACAAATAGAGCTTATTTTCTTAGCTACGAGTAGGTACTTTCCACTTCATGACTCTTGTTTTACAATTATAAATGGTGATGTGAAAATAGTTTCAATAGATAGTATATGGATGTTATTAGTCCTGAAGGGTAACTTCAGGAATGAATTTGGTTTAACTCCTAATTAAACTCTACCTTCTGAGCCAATGAAAATTCATTATTTTTTGTGCATTCAAATATTTTCAAATTTTCAATAGTCAATTTATGAGTTTTATAAAAAATTGTATTAAAAATTCATTTAACTATATTTTCATTGGCTAAAATTGTAGCCATATTATTATGGGGTAGACTGCTAACATCATGCACAAGGAAATGATACTAAATGGGGTCTAGGCTGAAACTATCATCATTGTATGCCTAACACAAGTGTAGCTTTGGTTTTGGTGGTGATATCCATTTATAAACTTTACATTGGTGGTAATTTTTGGTGATTTTCCAAATTTGGCTCATTTATTATCCCCACCACCATATATCTAACATGTGGGCATATTTTGCACATGGGGAGCTTAAATTACAAGGACATGTTTTTTCTTGAGGCCAAAAAATATATATTAATAACAAATTCTTCCCATACTAATCATAATGGAATGGAAATTTGAGCTCCAAATACTATTATTTTATATGCTTTGGTTTGCAATTTTGGGTATGTGTGTATTTTACATTTGTGATATAATGAAAATTATATTAACTTTCTGATTAATGAATGTTTGGATCTATACTTTCCTAATATTTAATATAAATTTAGGACACATGTAATGATAAATTAAATAAACATAATTTAGGGATTATCAAGTCTTTAAACCTCTTTATAGATATTGCTAAATTTACAAGTCCAATATAAACTATAATTTTTAATTTGCATCAATTACCTTGTTTATATATGTGAGGGAGTAGGCATATGTCTTCATGAATTTCCTTTTGTAGACCTTATTATTGATTAGTTTTAGAATCTAACTTATGTCACTTTTTCTAGGATATGCCCCTTGAGTCTCTACCATCTAAATTGGTTGGTGGCAGAGCCTGTAAAAACTACTACTTTGATTTTGATAAGTTAGCATAGGTAAGTCTTGTTTGATATTGTTTCATGTTGTATCTGAAACCAAGTTTTTAACTCCTTGATATAAAATTACAAATTTTATGTTTGTATTTTATCAAATCTATAGAAGATATGTGGCTAAGCTACATAATTATTTTTAGATCTCAAATATTACTATTAACATTTATGGCACCATTGCAAATAGAAGTTCTAATTTTTCCATTATGCTCAAGACCAATTGGTTGAATTAAAAATATGATTACAAAGTCACCCATATTTTACCATCATGAATGTGGGTTTTAACATCCTAATTAAATTATGTCTATATTATTTACTATACTATTATTTTTCTAATTTACTTCATTGATGTTCATTTTCTATGGTGGTTTTAGTGATGTTAAATGCGATGTCTAAATGGTTGTTTTTTGGTAGGTATTGTGCATAAGTTCAAATTAGTATCTATTCCTCAAACTAAAAAGCAAAATTCAAAACCTAAGCTCTCACCTATTCCTAAAAATAGATCTCGTCATCCAACATTCCTACAAAATAAGTTCTAATGAAATCATATTTGGCTCATCATAAGCTAATTTTAGCAAAAAATGAAAATCATGTTAATAGAAAATCATATTTCACTTCACTTAAAAAAGAAAATTTATTACTATGTTAAATGGCTGAAGTTGGATTTTTGATAATGTTAAGGTGCTAGTTAAATGCTAGTAATTTTGAAAGAAAAAACAATGAAGGATATTAGTCTTAAGTTACCTTGATTCAATACAAGTTTTATAACCAGTATACTTATTTTCCTTGAATTTTAATCCAATTATAACTCATCAAATATTTTCAAAAAAACTTTAACGTAAGTGAGAAAAAAGTAATTTTTATTGTAATACCTTCTTATAGGATTCAGTTCTTTTACAGAGCCATGCTTTTGAGGTACATATAATGGCTAATTACATCTTCATCTAATCAAAATATTTAAGAGGATTTACTCTTTTGTAATGCATTGTAATTATTTAAAATAATTTATGGTCTTATATGGGGTGTCTTCAAATCAAAGGCTAAACTTATATTCATTTCTTTCATGGTTAAATTCTCTCCCTCCAAGTCAGAGTATGGATTTTTTATATATTCATGTTTCTCCTCAAACAACTATTTCCATTACTAACTATTAACTGACATGAATTGATCAACATCTAATGAAACCATGAATTTATTTTAATTGGGATGTTTCAAGGCTTAATTTTTTGTTTTGGTCTTACCTTATTAATGGAAAGGGAAAACCATTTCACTATGTAAAAGAGAGAATGGCTCAAGTCAAGTCATGATTACTTCTCTTCAAGGTGGATTACAATTATGTGGATATTTATTGATAATGAAGAACTAAAGAATTATATACTAAAGTTGTTAATTATTAATAATGTTATACATAAAAATACATTTCTTTAGTTTCATTAGAAGAGGAGACCATTGACAGGATTTTTTTCTATCTTTTCATCATTTGCTAGTTTCTTTTCTATCCTTTATAATTCAATGCAAGAAAATAAATATCTTGAGTCATTTTGTCTAGATTTGAACCTATAATAAATTCTCAATGAGTTCCTATTATTTTTTATGTTCATGAAAGTAACTATGAATTTACACCAATTGCATCAACATAAAAATCCCAATGTTTGTTTTTTTAAAATCACTTTTTACAAAATACTTTTAAATAAATTTAATTCTAATACTAAACCCCACATGGACTTGGCACATGGCACCCTTGTTTATCATATAAAATGTAACACTTAGTTGAATATGAATTATGTTTTAAGTCAGATAAGTTGAGTTACTTGGATTAATTTCAGTCATGTTTTAATTTGTATAGGTTGAGTTAGTTGCTACACTTTTCACTTTTATGAAGTGAATATGAATAATATATTGACTTAGTTCAAACCTTATATAATTTTGTATTCAAATCTTTAACTTATGTAAGTGATTTGATAGGATTAATGATTCAACTATAGTTAATACTCTGGTATTGTCATTAAGCCTTGTTTACCTATAACTCAAAAGAGGCATTGTTTAGTTGTCCCTTTCCTATGATAAAGGTTGTGGTTTGTATTATTTATTTTTTAAAAACTTAAATTTTCATCATGTGACCAACATATATGAAAAACCTAACTTTAGTTATAAGTAACATATACTTTGAAATCCTAGTCTAAATTATGAACACATTGTTGTGTACTTGATATTTTAAATGCATGATAAGATTACTCCACAAAGTTGTTTCATTTAACAATTATTGGTAGTTTGGTCTAACTGTTGAGAAAGAAATTATGTTAGCTAATTTGTAAATTGTATGCAAAATGAATGATCTCTTGTTTGTGTTTACTTATTTATAATATACATTGTACCCAAGATAAAAACAAATCATATTCTTACAATGTGACTTGAGTCTACCTTGGGTACAATCATTCTAAATAGTAAACTACCTCATGGGTATTTGAACTTAGAAAATTTGTCTTTTAATTTGAGGCCTGATTTAAAAAATTGTAAACTTATTTTATGTTTCTCTTACAACCATAAAATAAAATTTGTACAAATAATGGAATGTTATTTTATATGATAAAAATATTTTGTGAAAGGTTATTAGTGGAACTTTAATTTTAATATATATATATATATATATATATATATATATATATATATATATATATACACACATACATACATACATACATACATACATACATATATATATATATATATATATATACATACATACATACATACATACATATACATATATATAAGTAAATAGGAGTCTTAGATTCATGTTATCATAAGTATTATGTTTGTGATTCTTATGATAACATGAATCTAGGACTCATATTTACTTATATATATATATATACACACACATGGGATGGGCTCTACTAGGGTTAACATTTTGTATAGGAATGGAGCTCTTCCATCAGAGGTAGTGGTAGCTGAGGGGAAGATGTGGATTTTACATAGTGAAACTAGCCCTTGGGGATTCGATAAGGAGGTAGGAGTGACTCACACTGGGGCAGAGTATTTTAATCACATATCGATCCAAGATGGGACCAAAAATACCATGATGGCAGAGGGGACATGTCTCAAACCATAAGCTTTTATTCAAACTCATTTGGGGATGGAGTCTCCCACAAATACCATACACCATATCTATGGCATTCCTAGGACACCACCAATCGAGCCCACTCCCTAGAAAAAGGAGGTTGTATGGAAAAGGTCAATAGCAGTAGAGATTGTAGAAGATATTGGTGGAGGGAATTTTACATAGGTGCTCCATTACCATATATAATCACTCTAGCCATCTCCCTATAAACTGATTAATAAATATGTTAAATACTATCTGTTATTAGAGGGGTCAAATGATAATTAAGGGTAGAGTTCAAAGACAAATGGGGAAGTGGAAACCCCTCCTTAGATGTATAATAGGAAGATGAATGCTTCTTCCCTCTATCAAAATCCCTATGTGGGGATCCCCATGCACCTATAGTAGGGGATAGAGCATAGCATATTTTCCCAAAGCTAGTGCAAAATAGTTGATGGTGATATGATTGGAAAAATGAAGATGTAAGGAGGTGATTTCAATCAGAGGACACAAAATGGATTCTAGATAAAAACCATACAAGGTAACACACTATTTTTTATGGTAAATTCCTTAGATTGTATATTAAATCTTAAACAACATATTGAAAATGTTAATGGAATCTCCATACCTTTCTAGTGCCTTATCTATAAAGTCAAAAACTTGGAAAACATAAACAAATTGACTGAATATGGAATAAATAGAGATTCCCTACTATCCTCAACATTGAGGATGAGAGGAGGGGTGATTGGCAATGGGAGGGTACCAAATTTATCTTAAAAGGATACTACAACTTCTTCCAGATTAGAGGGGATTTACAAAAATGTTACTAGCAAGAAGCCAGTAAAAGCACACTTAAAACCCAGCCCACAAGTTAATGTCTACATAGGGGAACAGATAGAGATGATTCCAATAATGGAGATAGCAAAGGAAGATGTGATCACATACTGAGAAAATCTAAAAAAGGAGGTTGTGATTTGTAGATTCAATGGTTATTGGCCAACCATAGAAGCCTTATTCTAATGGGTACATTTGACCTAGTCAAGAATTTGTGAAATATCCCTCTATTCCAAGGGTTTCTTCATAGAACACTTTTTTGATGAAGAGGATTAACTAAGAGTTTTTTAGATGGACCCTAGTTCTGGGGGATAGCGGGTCTATACCTCACTCCATGGATCTCAATTTTTTATCCAAACTGACACTCAATCACTGTGATGCCAATATGGGTATGGCTCCCTAAGCTACCCATATATCTTATGAGTACATTTAAATAAATAGGGGACAGTCTAGGTAGGTTTATCAAAGTGGATACAAAGAGAATGGAAGTAGGTCTATGTGTAGACACCGAAATCGTGTCGACTCCCCTGGTCATTCCCCGTCTTATTCTTCTTCACCTATTTAACCCTTATCGATCACTTGTTTCACCAACCTTGACCCTGGCAGCATGTAAAAATGAGCACAGAGCTAAAGCTAGACTCTATCCCCATTATGCATCTGCCGACGACGGTCTTTACCCAGTCGATGTCGCCGACGTCGGTCACCTATCGGCTGACATCGGCAATCCTACCGACGTCGGTCACCTTGCCGTTATCCATTATCAGTTATCAGTCGGTTTCTCGAAACGGTTGACGAACCGTCTCTGGAACCGTCCCCCGCCTTCATCAGCGTCCGCCAACCATTCGAGACCCGATCCCGAACGCTATTCAACCATTCGAAACGCTGATCAATCGAACCCGAGCAATCATTCAACCAACTTGCGAAATCCGACATCAACACTCTCGCGATCAACACTCTCGGCATCAACCAATCTGCATTCAATCCGACACTGCACAGACAACTCTAACTATGGCTTTCATCACGTCTTCTGGCAGGTAAGTATTTATTCTGTTTGTTTTATTTCTTCTTGGTTATTCTTTGTTTATCAGTTTTGTCATCCTGATTCTTCAAACCATAGACCCAGCATCTCTCGTTTACATCCCTGTCTCTATCCAGACCCTGTCCCAACTCTGTCTAAACCTTGTCCCTGACCTTATTAGAACCTGTCCTGACTCTCTCAAACCCTACCCTGACCTTATCAGACCCTGTCCTGACTCTGTCTAAACCCTGTCCTGACTCTCTCAAACCTTGCCCAGACCCTGTCCCGACTCTCTCAGACATTGCCCAAACCCTGTCCCGACTCTCTCAGACCTTGCCCAGACCCTGTCCCGACTCTCTCAGACCCTGTCCCGAACCTGTTCAAACTTTTCCAGAACCTGCCCCTACCGACGCCGGTCACTACCCCGACCGATGACGGCATCTCAACCGACGTCGGCACCTTCCCTAACCGACGCCGGCACCACAGAGACCGACGCCGGTGACTGTGCAGAACAGTGCTGCATATCAGGTACGCACTTTTATTTTCTGTCATTTATTTTCTATCATTTATTTCTGTCATTATTATCTACTTTCGTCCAATATTCTGCTTTTTTATCAGTGGGTTGATATCCTTCTAGGAAGTCTTTCATACTTCCAGGATCGGGCATTCGCCTGACAGCCCACCATATCTTTGACTAATGTTTTTCCATGTTTTAGCCTTTTCTTCGCAGGTGTCATTCCTCCACAGCCAAAGAGGAGAATCTTTCAACGTCTGATTTCGGTGTGCACGACTTTATCAGGTACTTCTAGCCTTGACCATTTCTTTTAGTTTCTTATTTCTTCTTTTGAATGTAGAAAGCAATTTTGCATAGAAACATTCTGGCACGCCCGGTGGGACCCTAGGTCCTCCTTGGGTTCTTTCTTTCTTTCATTCATTTAGGTGCATTAGGTTCCTTCCTTTTCGCCTCCTTTCGTCTCTTCTTAAACGACATCATAAGCAGGACTAAAACGAACATTTCTTTCTTTCTCGCACTTCTAGACTAGCTAAAACTCATATTCTTCGACTCTTTCTCCATTCGTCTTCATACGAACAAACATTTCGACTTGGGCATTAAAACACTTTGCATTCATTTCTGTTTGCATGCATCTTTTAGACCACACATAGTAATTAAACCGCATATTGAATTAATCTAGATCACTTGATGTTACATGACCAAACCACCTGCACAAAACAAACATTTTAACTTACCTGAGACAAGGCCCGACTGGGATTTCATCCCCCAGCGGATACCTTACCCGTCCTGGTGACCCTACTTGGATTTCATCACCAAGGGGGAAGCCCACTCCATTCTCTGGCGGAGGATAAACTCTAGGCGAGGTATATCTTGGCTAAGCGAAACCAGCTAACCACTGGAATCGTGAAGTGAGGGGAGCTTGCTCCTTAGCACCAGGCCGCATACCAGACCCTAACACAGACTTCTTGAGCGCCATAACAAAACCCGAAACCATCCATAGACTGCTTCTTCTAGGACCTGACTCACAAAACCAACCTTCCACTACACACATTCTAAGGCATAAGCCACTATAATCCTAAAAATTTACTTCTAGGGTTTTAGGATCTGCTTGTGTCTTCATCTTTTTAGTTCTTATCTGCTTGTTTGAGCTTGTGAGGACGTTCTTTCTTGCCTTGAATGGTTCTGACACGTAGTCAAACCAAGGCTCTTCTTGACCACGCTAGCCATCAATCGCTTTCGCCTACCCCATCTATAAACAATCATATAATGGAGTTCTACTCGAAGACCGAAAGAATTCCTACTAGACTATCTCCAACCCAAACGCCTATCATCCCAGAAGGGGACCAAGATTTTGCAAGATTCTTGGACCTCAATACCGTAGCCCTCCAAAACTATCTCGCAAGAAAACCAATGTGGGACCTTTCGGACGACGTGGCGATGACATCAACACCGTTCGCCACCCAACCTTTTACGACTCAACCTTTCGCCTCAACCATTAACCCGACCATGGCCTATACGCAAAGTTCGGCCTCCTCGTCTATTTTTAGACCAACCTCCACCGGGGTTTCGTTACCCCCTCAACCACCTGCAATTCAACCAAGTTCTACATTATACCAGAACTTGATTGTCTCGACCCCACACACTCTTGCGCCTATATATGCAGGAGTGCCTACCTCGCCCTTTGTCAATGCCGTCACACAACCCCCTTTGGCAGTATCTAGTCAGCCTATGCCTTCTACCTTCATAACCCAACCACCCTTAACCTCTACTTCTGCCCCTGCGACTAGTCATCCGTACATTGTACAACCGACTACGTCGTACGCCTCTTCAAACCTCTTTCAAGCGCCTTAAAACCTAGGGGGCGTTTCGTCCACCAATCCGTCAGCAGATCTTATCAAGATGCTGATGGATAAAATGTCCAGTCTCGAAGCTTCTATCTCCAGTTCAAGTAATGTCTCTTCATATGACCAGATTTACAACGAGCCCATCCACCCTTCTGTCCCTATCCGACCATACCCCAACCATTGGGAGCTTCCTAAATTCACTCGCTTTCAGAGTAAGGAAGACCCACAACAACATCTAAAGGCATTTAGACATGCCTGTTACCTTATCACCCACGACGATGCATTACTTCTACGCACGTTCCCTATGTCCCTTTCTGGCCCTGCCCTTGACTGGTATAGTTCTCTTTCCAGACATTCTATCTTTTCATTCATCCAGCTTGCCCAACTATTCATTGACCATTTCTCAATCAATATCACTAAACAAGTTTCGATCACAGACCTTTACTCTATCAGGCAATTTGACGACGAATCAATAGCCGATTTTGTCGCCCGTTGGAGAAGCTTGATTAATCAGCTCTCCTTCTCCTTGCCTCAACCCGAGCTCATTGAGCTCTTTTCCTGAGCATGTGTCAGTCACATCTCGTCCACCTTGCGGATTCAGACATTCCACACTTTCGACGAGGCCTTCACCATGGCCCGAAAGCTTGAACTCTGCACCATTGAAGAAGATAAGGTCAAATTGTGTAACACCAACACAAGAACCAATGACCATTCTTCTTCCAGACCTTCTTCTGCCCACTCTCAAACCAAGGGGTCGGCAAACACTGTCATCTTTAGACCATCATCTTCAATAATAACCAACCGATCATCATCTTCAACATTAGACTACATCAATAAACATTTTCAACGTCAATCCATACAGCGTCAATTCACTCCAATTGGGGAGTCATATGCCTCTGTCTTGGATAAACTCGTCAAGCAGGGGGTCCTCAATCTCCCTCCAATCCGACCACATCAATTCGACCCCTCAACACCTATCCCTGCATGGTACAGGGAGAACCACTTTTGCAACTATCACCGTGTCAAAGGCCATGACACGGATCACTGTCAAACTTTCAAAAACATCGTCCAGGACATGCTCGACAAGGGGGATCTTATTTTAGATAACCCGAATGCACCACCCAACCAAAACCTTGACATTTTCAAGCAACCCCTTTCTAATCATTCGCCTACTCAAGACAACATCCAAACTTCAACCAATGACCCTCAAGACCATGATATACACACGATCGACACTATCTTTTCTCTTATCCCTGACCAACCTCTTTCACAGGTGGAAGACCCTTCTTCCCCTATACCTCCTCCACATGGTGAAGAACTTTCTTCTCCTACTTGTCCTCCATCGACTTCTCCCATATTGGAGGATGCTTTGACCACATCAATACCAGCTGCCTCACCTTCATTCTTTTTATCATCTATAGATGATCACACCTTTTTGACTCCCCAACCACACACAGAAGCCATGACTACTCCAGAGCTCTTTCCACTTAAAGAACCCACACCTTTAATCCCTTCTCCATTGAGAGGAAAACCGTCCACATCTAAGTCCAAACCCGCGCAGGCGTCCATCATGCCCAAAGAGACTAAACCTCTTGGTGTTCGCCCCACATCTAATCTTGCCTCGCATAAAGGTGGCCCTCAACCCAAACCAAAGAAGGCTACTAAACCACACCGGAGGCCTCCTCCCCTATCTTCATCATTACCTTCAATCTTGGGCCCACATCTGTCTACTTTACTCGAAGTGCTTCCCACTCCCATACTTCACAGAGGTAAGTCACCTCCATTATTCTATCAACCCATCAGACTTATACCTCCTTCAAACCATCGACCAACGCCTCCTTCGCCTCCCAAACCAATGTCACCAACCCTCTCTACAATAAAACATCCCGACCCATTAGCAGGTTCATATGCCTTGCTCTTACGGCAATTGTTGCAGTCCTCTCATCTCTATCTCCCGCCTGTTAGACCATATCACTCTCTCGGACCAAAACCACCATGGTTCGATGACACTTGCATTTGTGCGTATCATCGCACGCCTGGGCACAACACTGAGCATTGTCATGCCCTTAAGGTCGTCATTCGCCAATGTCTGGGGAATGACACCTCTCTTCTCAACCATGTTATCAACAAACCTTCAACACTGCCTCACTCATCAACTCTCGGATCAAGACCATCTTGGTTCGACAACTCTAAATTCTGCCACTATCATCACACTCCGGGACATGACACCAGCGTTGTTGCGCTCTTAAAGCTGTCATTCATCACCACCGGAAAAAGGATTCCTTTCTTATCAAGGATCCTCTTGACCACCCCTTTGACAAATTATCAACATCAACCCCGACTCATGCCTCTCCAACCTTGTCATCTAAATCAGGATCCCCACACCAGACTGTGGTCCCTTCGCTGCCTTTAACCCCTTTATTTAACATCAACATAGTCCATCTGACCACTAAACCTCAATCAACCTTAACTAATCCGTCAAACATTCTCCCTAGCCGCTGGGGGAATTCAACCTTTATCCAAACTTCGACCAATTCTTCAACACAGTCTCGACCACATATCAATCACTCTTTCAACTTAACCTCAACCAGACTAGCAACCAAACATTTAACCCGACCTCAACCAAACATTCGACCCAACCAAAGACCAAATACCAACTAATCAACCCTCGACCAACCATTGACCAATTATCAAATGACCAAATATCAACCAAACATTGACCAATCTTTTTATCAAAATATTCAACCAGCCTCGATCAATCAACAACCATATCTACCAACTTCACATCCACTCATCAATCAACACCTAACCAATCTGGAAAGAGGCCAATGGGGCAATTTTGCTTCTAATTGACTCGGACCTTATCATGCACAAGTATACACCAGGGACTTATCAGACCCTGAGCCTTTTTATGCGTTGCATCTGCGACCGTTCTACTGCTAGTCGAGTATTCGTCCACTTGACACTTAACTTGAGCTCGTCCCTTGAGCAATCCCCATCCTCTTTAATCCTACTTCCTTTCAACCCTATTCCTCTTAACAATTCCTACAACCCTTTTATGATGTATGGATGCTTTGTCCTAATAAAAGGGAGCCCTTGACCTTTTACAGTCTTGTCCATGACTCACACTTCTATAAAAATAAATCAAGATGTCAAAACATATCCATGGTCACTATATCAATATCAAAATCAAAAAGACAGACTGCTCCCTCGAAGGACAGCTATACTATCATTGCTGTATTACTAGACTGATCCCTTGAAGGACAGCTAGGCCAACTTATCCAACATTATTAAACAAAAATCTAGACCACTCCCTCGAAGGATGGCTATGACTACTCTGGCAATAAACAGCATTATTTTAGAAGCTTCCCGCATTGATCAGCTTCACAACCTGGCCACTACATCAAATGACATCTCTATGCAGGCTTCCCACATTGATCAGTCTGCGCCAAAAAAAAAAAAATGGGTCATGGACTTGGCTTGTAGTTGTCTCAGGGTCTCCTATAAAAAGGGGCAAGGTTATTCCTGCTCTTAAACTGGGTTACCCTATCCTCCTCCTATCACCTGCTCAAGGGACTTCGAGCTCACTTTAATGTCAAAGTGATTCGATCACCGTTCTAACACCATACTGGTCAACGACGTAATGCATGAACGGGGCTTTGGTTCTACTCACCCCTATCTATGCTTCCTTTCTGGTCCTTGTCAATGAAAGAGCAATTCGCCTTTCATCTTTTCTCTACACTTTGGTCACACTCTAGCCACATCAATTGTCGACTCATCCTTAAACCAAACCAACTTCAACATTTTCCAACCCAACCTCGACACTTTCAACATGACATCAGGCATCAGCCTAGTCCATTTCACATAGTTTCTATGGACACCAATACACATGGAAACTATCGACCCGCCGCAATTTATGTTCAACATAAACCAATACTTGTTGAAGCATAAATAGACCTCAATTCATTTTTAGCATACATCCATCACGAATATGGAATATTGCTAGGGATGAAAAACCCATCAACCAATGTTGCAGAATACACCATTTGGAAAAGGCTGCAACATCTTTTTTTCCTCATCATTTCATCATAACCAAGACCAATCTATCAACTATTTTAACCACCTGTCTACCACTCGGACCCTTTATCTGAACTACATTGGTCTGAGGCCCTTCCACAGGGGCTATGTAGGCAGCACTCAGATGACACGACCGTCTTCTGGGGTTAGCTCGACCATTCTCGTTTGTTCATCTCTCTGATGGACAAACCTTCTTACCTTCTTTTAACCATAACCTTGCCCTTCACCACGACCCATTTCCATCCCTTTGACCCTTCCTCCCTTCTAGGGAGAACTACATCAGCCTGAGGCCCTATCACTAGGGCTATGTAGGCAGCACTCAGTTGACATGGGGTCTTCTGGGGTTAGCTCGGCCGCATCCTTTCATCCATTTATCCATCCATCAACCACCAACCATTGGAGATCATGCCTATCTCCTCCGACCTCAACCACTTCCAAGACATTGTTGCCTTGGTTGTTTTTGCATGTATGCTACCTCATGCCTGGTTAGCAGACTTGTGCGCAGACCTTTTTGGACCCTCACAAGTATAGGATCGCACACCGGTTGATCCGCACTACTTGTGACTTTTTCGTGTTTCTAGGAGCACTTCTTGAGCCCTAGATACCTGGAGCACGATGACCCATTTGGAGCTTTAGCTTAGATTGAGTGACCCGATCAGCAGACGACTAAATGCTGGGGCCCGATTACTTCAATTTTGGCACTCCTCGACCCTTGACCTGCGACACTTTGACCTAACCATCTCGTGCAGTGGTATGCACGCAATCACGACCTTTGCCGCGTTCACCCTCACCCCTTTTTCATCCACTCCTTGTCAAATCAGCACCCGATTCCCGGTTCCCTTCCCTCGACTCCTGCTTTGAGGGGGAATACCTTATCCTTACTCGGGGCATTTTGCTTCCTATTTTTGTCTTGCAGTTCATTCGAACAACCAACAAGACGAAATCAACCTTATCCCTCACCTGGGGCAATCCCTCCTATTTTTGTCTTGCAGTTCATCTAGAACAACCAACAAGACAAAAAGGGGCAAATGTAGACACCGAAATCGTGTCGACTCCCCTGGTCATTCCCCGTCTTATTCTTCTTCGCCTATTTAACCCTTGTCGATCACTTGTTTCACCAACCTTGACCCTGGCAGCATGTAAAAATGAGCACAGAGCTAAAGCTAGACTCTATCCCCATTATGTATCTACCGACGACGGTCTTTACCCGGCCGATGTCGCCGACGTCGGTCACCTATCGGCCGACATCGGCAATCCTACCGATGTCGGTCACCTTGCCGTTATCCGTTATCAGTTATCAGTCGGTTTCTTGAAACGGTTGACGAACCATCTCTGGAACCGTCCCCCGCCTTCATTAGCGTCTGCCAACCATTCGAGACCCGATCCCGAACGCTATTCAACCATTCAAAACGCTGATCAATCGAACCCGAGCAATCATTTAACCAACTTGCGAACTCCGACATCAACACTCTCGCGATCAACACTCTCGGCATCAACCAATCTGCATTTAATCCGGCACTGCACAGACAACTCTAACTATGGCTTTCATCGCGTCTTCTGGCAGGTAAGTATTTATTCTATTTGTTTTATTTCTTCTTGGTTATTCTTTGTTTATCAGTTCTGTCATCCTAATTCTTCAAACCACAGACCCAGCATCTCTCGTTTACATCCCTGCCTCTGTCCAGACCCTATCCCGACTCTGTCTAAACCTTGTCCCTGACCTTATCAGAACCTGTCCCGACTCTCTCAAACCCTACCCTGACCTTATCAGACCCTGTCCTGACTCTGTCTAAACCCTGTCTCGACTCTCTCAGACCTTGCCCAGACCCTGTCCCGACTCTCTCAGATCTTGCCCAAACCCTGTCCCGACTCTCTCAGACCTTGCCCAGACCCTGTCCCGACTCTCTCAGACCCTATCCCGAACCTATTCAGACTTTTCCAGAACCTGCCCCTACCGACGCCGGTCACTACCCCGATCGACGGTGGCATCTCAACCGACGTCGGCACCTTCCCTAACCGACACCGGCACCACAGAGACTGACGCCGGTGACTGTGCAGAACAATGCTGCATATCAGGTACGCACTTTTATTTTCTGTCATTTATTTCTGTCATTATTATCTACTTTCGTCTAATATTCTACTTTTTTATCAGTGGGTTGATATCCTTCTAGGAAGTCTTTCATACTTCCGGGATCGGGCGTTCGCCTGACAGCCCACCATATCTTTGACTAACATTTTTCTGTGTTTTAGCCTTTTCTTCGCAGGTGTCATTCCTCCACAGCCAAAGAGGAGAATCTTTCAACGTCTAATTTTGGTGCGCACGACTTTATCAGGTACTTCTAGCCTTGACCATTTCTTTTAGTTTCTTATTTCTTCTTTTGAATGTAGAAAGCAATTTTGCATAGAAACACTATGCACATATGCATGTATATGTGTGTAAATAGATCTTAGCAAAGGTTTACCTAAAAAAATGAATATTAGATGTGGGATAATCTAGTATACCTAGTCTTTAGATTTTGAGAATACAACCTTTTGATGTTGCATTTGTAATCAAACTAGGCATCTTTGGGTTTCTCATCCATAAGCAAGGAATTTACCTACAAAAAAGAAAGGGTTGAAACCCACTTATAAATGGTGGTCTTTCCCTATACAAGAGGAAGAGGAGGATGCAGAAGTGAACCAAGAAGCGATTTACCAAATTGAGAAAGAAATAAAGGAACCAATAATTATCAATTCGCACATACACACTAAGGAATATCCTCCCACCATTGGGGGAAATTAGGAGAATGAAAATTGAACCATGGAAATTAAACAGGCTAGGTCAATACTAGGAGGAATGAAAGCTCATGAATCATAGAATTATGAATCAAATAAAGAAATAGTGACACACTCACACCCAAATCCAATGACAAATCTTCATCTTATATAATACTAGAATATAGAATTATAGATAGTTAGAGTAGAGATTCTGTGTAAAATTTGGTAGGAAGTTAAAAAAAAATAAAGGTAAAAATGGCATGATCTAAGATGAAATTGGATCTCTATCAAACACATGTGTTGGTCTTTGAAAGCAAGTACCTTTTCTCTTATTTTTCTGTCATGTTGTTAAATCTTCTTTCCATCTAAGGGTTTTTTCATTTTTAGGTCAAGTCTTTGTTTCCCTGGTCATGTATTATATCTGACCTTAGGTCAATTTGTGCTAGTGCTTTCTATACTTTTATTTTTTTAGTCAACTTATTACTTGTCTTTCTAGTTTTATATTTGCACCTCTTCATGATGGAATAAAAGATGTTAACACTTTTATTTTTAATATATATATATATATGTTTTCAAATTGTTAGTGTAGACTTTTATCCCATTGAGTTTTGTCTATATGGTCTTATTTAGCTTGCTCAAGTTAATAATAGATTACTATAGGAGATACGCTTTAAGTCATTTTCTAATTGTGAGTTGATTTAATTACCTTTTTAGGTGACCTAATTCCTCACTATATAATGTATCTTATGCACTTTTTGGCTAATACTCATTAATACAATTTTTGTTGTGAAGACAAGCTTTTTCTATTTTGTGAGTTGTTCTTCAAATTTAACTACTCCATACATATTCATTTTTTTGCATTCAAACATATCTAGTTGATTCTCATTGCAACCCACTCTAATATGGTGTCAAAACTCTTCTAGTAGATGATTTTCATTGATTCTATTGTGAGATCTTACATTCTAGCTAGTTCAGGTTTTTCACTAATTTTAGTTTTCTAGGGTTTAGTGGGTTTTCTCAAAAATCTAGATAAATATACATATGTGAGGTTTGAAACTAAACAATGAATAGCACTGGTAGATTTATAAGGAACCAAAACCCTACATTAAACTACCCACATGACTTTGTTTTATGACAGGTATTTTTTGGCCTTTTTTGGAGGGTTTAAAAGTATTTTCTTTGGATCTATGAAAATTCATACATCTGATGAGTTCCAAAAAAAATATTTCTAGGGTTTTTTGGGTTTGTCAAGAAACCAAGTGAGTATCTCTTAGTTTTTTTAATAAATTTCTCCAAATTTATAGATTTGGGCTTTCTTAAACATAGCAAAATTTTGTGCACCTACCTATAACACCTATGGATCTTGAAAACCCTATGTGAACATCCATCAAGTTTTGATACCCTTGTGTGCATCCTTATTAGACTCTGATGACCCTATATGCACCCCTAAAAAACCTCAATGAACTTACCAGTACATTTGATAGACCCTAACGAGCATGCTAACACACCTAAGAAACCCTGACAGGTGTGATAACATATCTAAAAAACTCTAGGAGCCCTACCAACATGACCCACAAAACCTAATGGTGGTGTTAACACATCCTATAGACTCTGATAGGAGTGTCAAAAACACCTATGGAACCTGATAGTTGTGTAAGCACACACTACAAACTCTAATAAGAGTATCAATAACCCTTATGAGACCCATCCATAGTGTAGATAACCCTTTTGGAACCCATCATCAGTAAAAATAACCCCATAGACTTTGTCACATACTAAATCACACCCACATCTCCATTTTACTAGTGCCAATGACTATGATATTAGAATGACATCAAATTTAACATAGTGATCCTCATCATAGCCCTCACCCCCTGATCACATGGGAATTTAAACCCTTGGTCACACCCAACCCAAAGGGGCTTAATTTTTCTCACAAAATTGGTCAACCAACTCTTGCACACCCAAAAGTTTTAAATTTATGAAGAGTGGAGAATATCATTTGTTTGCAAGCAAGAAATATTCAAGCAAGCATAACTTTCATTCAGCTACTCCTTTTCAGGTTCCATTTTTTTTTTTAAGTGCAAGTTTTTTGAGCTCTTTACATTGGTGGTATTCTAGAGTCTTTTAAATTTGAACCTCTATAGATTCATAGGGGTGTTATATTACTATTCTATAACACACATAGATCAACACATACTTCCTTTCTACACCATGGATATTAGTTCAGTTCCACTTCTTACACCTTTCAACTATCATGAGTGACAAGTCAAAATGCAAATCCTCTTAAGTAAAGGCTTACATTGAATCATGATGGGTACAAAAACTGAACTGACACTTGATGTAGAGAAGGTAAAGTGGTACAATTAAAATGATGAATCCTATGATCTTTGGTGGTATTCTAGAGTCTTTTAAATTTTAACCTCTATAGATTCATAGGGGTGTTATATTACTATTATATAACACACATAGATCAACACATACTTCCTTTCTACACCATGGATATTAGTTCAGTTCCACTTCTTACACCATTCAACTATCATGAGTGACAAAGTCAAAATGCAAATCTTCTTAAGTAAAGGCTTACATTGAATCATGATGGGTACAAAAACTGAACTGGCACTTGATGTAGAGAAGGTAAAGTGGTACAATTAAAATGATGAATCCTATGATCTATTACTTAATTATTCATATCAAATTTGTAACAACTCTAAATCAAGTATGGACCTAACTGGATCAACTCTTTAGAAAGTAAGATGAAATGAAGGGTCATGAGTTACAGAATGTGCTCATCATTTTGAGACCAGATGAATTTGATATGATAAAAGACTTCTTCATAAAGTTAAAATCACGTAGTTTATAGTTTAAATTATTTGGCATTGATAAAAAATATGATCAATTGATTCTTTCCATCCTTGCCAGATTGGGATTTGACTATTATATATTTGTTTCTACCCTCCATGCCACCAAACATTCACTTGGAACTACACAAACAATGTTTTTCTTAGATGAATTTATTATTTACTTGACTCAATAGCAAGATAAGCTTATCCAAATGGCTACACTAAAGTCATCTAAATTGCATGCCTTAATTGTGAGTCATGACAAATAGAAAGCTTCCATCAATAAGGAGAAAAATAAAACAAGGAATGAGAGCAATGAAAGGGTTAAAAATTTGATGCTAAGACAAAAGTATCAAAAGAGTCCTATCTAGATGGGAAACCCAAGAAATAATGACTCAATGTGGCTATTGTAAGAAATCTGGGCATGATGAGTCCTAATGTATGAAGAAATAGATTGACCAACTAATAAAAACACTTAAGAAGCACAATATCAATGTCCTTGATTCCTCCATTTAGATTTCATTAGCATGGGCATCTTCTAAGGCCAAAGATAGTAAGAAGGGAAAATCACTTGTTATAGTTGTATCCTATCCTTCCACATGGGCTATTGATTATGATGTATCACACCACATGGCTTCATCACAAGACATGTTTGTATCCTTGGAGCCTTGTTCTTTGCCTTCCATCCTATTGGGTGATGATACTTCCACATAATTTAGTGGGAGAGAATTTGTTGAAGTGAAGGATGGGATATTTCATGATGTTCTATGTGTTCCCTCTTTGTCAACCAATCTCCTATCCATTTACTAGATCACTAACATCAGTTCAGGTAAGAGATTTAAGTTCACACCCAATTTCATGGTTATTAGGAAATATAATAGTGACTCCATTGTTGAATTTAGGAGGATGAGTTTCCTAGCCATGATAGCTTCCCTTTGGGCTAACAGGGACACTCTTACCACCTATCACTTCCTAAGGGACTCTGTAAAACTATTTGCATGGTGATAATTCACTACTCATTTCCCTTCCACTCTATAGGTCTATCATGACTTCTTTGGGATATTAAGTAGCAAAAATTATGCCACATAGAAACATTATACTTGCCCAAAAGCCCATAGGTTTCATTCTTGATACAAAATCCTCTATAATCATGGAGTAGTGAAATTTTACCATATAGTAGCATCTTGATCACATGTTTTCCCATGGGCTTTGTGCCCAATATGGACATCTCCAAAACTATGAAGCAAAAATATTATATCATGTATCAACATCCTACTAACATGATATCCCATAGGATTTATGCCTATTATAGACATCTATAGAACAATGGGTTATCAAGATGATGCCACATGGCATCATTTCACAAGAGTACTTACCTAGAGGATTTTCAAACTATATGGACATCTTTTAGATATTAGGTCATCAGAATGATACAATGTGGCAACATCTCTTGAACTTGCTTGTTTGGAAGCTTGCACATTGTATGGTCCTCCTTGGGATCATGGGCCATTAAGATGATACCACATGTTAACATCCCACTATCCTAGAGGCATTACTCCCTATATGGTCCTCTCTAGGATCATGCATCACGTAGATGAAATCCCACTATCTCACTAGCTTGACACTAACCATACTATATACTAATCTAACATCACTCCTAAGTTATTAAGAGGATGATGTGTGGTTTCCTCTAAATTACTTGCAAAAATTCATAAAAATGACTAAGGCAAAAGTTTGTGAAAAAACTTAACTCAAAGGCATCTAAGGCAAAGTCCAAGTAGATGAGGACAACTCAACTTAAGTCAAAAGGCCTAAATTTTTTTAAGTTAAAGGTTTTAATTAGTTCAAAAAGTGACTAATGTGATAAAGGCCAATTAAACCAAAACCTATGCTAAATAATTCAACAAGGCTAAAATCAAATGATTTAAGTGAATCACAAAAACATTAAGGCTCAAATATGAATCTGATTGAATTAGAAAATAATATAAAATGAAAGGCATCAAGTATTTCACAATCCTTCAACACTAAACCAATATAACTTGCCATGCCACAATAATATACTATTGAACAAAATATATGTGATAAAAAAACTTGAGTGAATCTCTTATAACACATTGATTTACATTATGCATTTTATTTTAATATTTAAACGAATCCAATTCATGTTACAATGCAATCTGTGATCATAGGAATCCAATAAGGGACATTAGTATAGTGTTGTTTCAAGCAATAAAACTCAAATAAACACACTAACACTTACACTTCTAGCCTAAAACTTAGGGAGAGATTAGTAACAAAAAATAAATGAAATCACTAAAAAAATATAAAAGACAATAACTCTTTTACCTTCCTTGGGATCTCCAAATGCTTTGTTAAGTGGTTTGCTTGGCTTGTGCTTCAAAAAGTCTTTGATAATAGAGGTTTCTTGTCTCCTTCTCTCTCCTTGGCACCATGGTTTTGATGTGTCTTGGCTTAATATTTTGGCATTATAACCTTAGTTTCTATGCATTTAGGCTTTATAACACTACTCTTATCAAAGATTTGAAGTCATTTGTTTATAATAACTTTTCACCAAAAGAAATGGAAAATAATGATTTACACATAGATAGTTATAATAATTAGCAAGATAAAAACATGCCTCAGTTAGGTAGATAGATATAATGGTTTTCCCAAAGGCACTTATAAGCATTATCAAAATGAAAATGTGCCCTATTTGGGTAGAAGAAAGATAATTATTTTCTCAAAGGCAATTATAATTATCAACCTCCAAATAGATTGAAACACAATAATTTTCCCATACAAAGTTATAATCATTAGCTTTGTGGGTGGGATGATACACAATGATTTGACCAAAGGTGGTTAGAATCATTGGTAGTGTAATTAGGATGAGATACAATGATTTTCCTAGAGGAAATTATAATCATTGACTAAATGAGGGGAATATGATGGTAAAGTTTTACAGAGGAGAAATATGAATCTTGTTAAGCATGAAATATATTGAGAGGGGGGTTGAATCAATATATAATATATATTTTACTTAATCTAATTTCTTTTCTTTAACCACTTAATCACACATTCAAGATATGCAATAAAAATAAAATAATAATATGCACCACAAGAGAGAGAGAGAGAGAGAGAGAGAGAGAGACCAAATTTTTACGTGGAAACCCAAAGTGGGAAAAATCATGGAGAACAATCTCAAGTATATGAATGAGCACTAACTCAAAATACAAATCTCGTAAGCACCAATTTTCAAGAGCACCAACCCCTTTTTTGAACACCAACATAGTAACTATTTGTGAGCACCAACCCACAAAAGCACCAACCCCTCTTGTGTATAAAACACAACTATCTCTCAATGTTGCTTACTCAACAAATGATAGAACTCTACAATATCACCTACTTTTATCTCTTTGAAAAAAAATACAAACCATGCAATCTCTTGCATATAAAAAATGGCTTCTCAAGCCTTTATTTATAGCTTTCCAAATGACCTTTGGCATTCACCCTTTATGACCCTTCCATCCTCATGGAAAATGGCACCAAACTTGCATGACCCTTCATATCCTTGCATTTGAAAAGTCATATGGTGACCCTTCATAAGCAAAATCATCCTTTCCTCTTTTGTCTTTATCTTGGTGACTTTTCATATTTCTCAAAGTGTCCTTTCATGTAAAAATGTGCCATACCCTCTTTTGTCTTCACATGGTGACTTGTGGAATTCCCCGAGATGACTCTTCATAAGAAAATGTGACCCATTCCTCTTTTATCTTTTACCCTGTGACTCTTTGACTTCTCCATGGGCCCTCTTTTGACTTATATGAAACCAAAAATATATTCATTAATATTAAATAATTATTAACACACATTAGCCAAGATATGAATATTAAAAACACCATTAAATGCAATGGGGCCTTTATCACCAATAATGCTAAACCTATGACATCAATGACAATATTTCTAATAAATCTAGGAATCCTGTCAATATGGAGATGCACATCCTAACTAGCAAGGAGTAAAATACTTTCATGATTTAATTACTCTATATATGGAATGATTTAGGTAGATCAATATTTTTTTAGGTGCCAAAGAGATATATCATGGTTGGAGTGTTGGTAAGACTTCTTGATCTAATTTTTAATATAGCATGTGATGGTAAGCATCATGATATGAAACACCATGAGCACTTAGCCAAAATATATAGAAGGACTGACACACTATCCAATAAACCACTGAGAATAATTTACCAATGATAAAATCCATGATGACAATATTGACATAGAAATATATATGCATTCAAGAATAAAGCGCAAGGAATCACCCAATAAACACACATAGACTAAATCAAAGCACAACAAAAAAGCAAACAAATTAGACAAACCAAAAAAACATAAAGAAAAAAAATAAAAAAATAAAACAAAGATAATAAAATAAAATAAAAACAAATAATGGTTAATCATAATGTTAGTATAGACAACATGACACACATAAGATGATGAAAATTAATCCTAGCTAATAGGAGATAATAAAAAAACAAACAAAATGGGAGGGAATAGAAGAAAAGGAAGTGGGTGGCTGAGCTGAGCTGACTGTAAATGCACTAGACAAGCGGATGTTGCTTACATAGTTCCATAGATGTAGGGTCTAACATAAACTTCAAGCCAAATGTAGTTCTCCCAAGAAATGGGATAGAATAAAAATTATGATAATAAAACATGATTATGTTGTAGATTAATAATGGGAATGGGCTCATAAAATGGTGAGAGCATGAGATGCGAGGCTAGTAAGGATGGGGAAAATAAATGACAAGTGGTTTCTTATGAAGTAACTATGGATCCAAGAATCCTTAAAACAAAGAAGTGGTTGATGGGGAATATTTTTGAGAATTTATAAATCTTTTTACAAATGTATTTAGAATTTTTGAAGCATCTCAACTCGATGGAGGATTACGAGATACTAAACAATCCAAGCTCACAAATTGGTGAGAGTATGGTAAAGGTGTGACTAAGTTGACCTCAACGTGAATCGAGCACTACCTACATAGTCCTAAGATGGGACCCCAAGTCACTATATTTCTACCTTAAAATGGAGGAATCTGACTTGGTAGTAGCAAAGTCATAAAACTAGATAAACAAAACTAACACTTACACATACACTCCTAGTCTATAACTTAAGGAGAGCATAATAGAAAAAACTAAATGAAATCATAACAAAAAAATAAAAGATAATAACTCTTTTACCTTCCTTGGGAGATCTAAATGCTTTGTTGAGTTGCTTTCTCAACTTGTGCTTCAAGAAGTCTTTGGTAATGGAGGTTGCTTATCTCCTTCTCTCCTTGGCACCATAGCTTTGATGTGGCTTGGCTTAAGATTTTGTTATTATAAACTTACTTGCTAGGCATTTAATAATTATAACACTACTCTTATAAAAAATTTAAATTCATTTATGTATAATAACTTTTCACCAAAATAATGTATGGATTCAATGGGCAAGGCCTTATACTTATAGCCTTGGGAACTAACTCTCACCTAAGGTGAGTTAGGGTTGAGTTAAGGCTTGGAATAGGTTCAAACTAAACCTAGGTGAGTTAAATCTAATCCCATTAAAGTTAATAGTTGTCAAGTAATTATGATTTTCAATTATTAGGTATGGCTCTCAAAATTATATGTTTTATGATATTTTCAAAAAGCTTGAAAACTCATAAAAGCAATGATGAAAGGATAGGATATTTTGAATTTCCTTTTTTAGATATTCATTCATTTCAAATAGATAAATCAGCTAGGAATTTAATCTTTTGTATATTGTTAATTGATTATGTTTATCCTTTTATAATTTCCAAGATTTTATTTAAGTGTGAAAGTGCCCCACTTAATAGGTCCATAGGCCAAATTAACTATTGTGATGTTGCAGGGTGATTAAGGATGAATCTATGAAAGGTTATTAGTGCATATGATAGAATACCCTAATTCGGTATATCTCAACATGATTTTAAATTTTGATGAATGATGTACAAGAAAATTTGGGACATTTAGTGATTTATAGGCTTAATTTACAATGGTTGGTAGGAATCAGTCTGAAGTTTGGTCGAAAGCTAGTTGTGGCCAATTTTAGATGTCTATAGTTTCCCCCTATTTGGTAAGGCATTACAATTTAGAGGTACTATAACATATTATAAAGAATTAAAAGGTTATGTAAGCCTAATTTTTCAATGGAAATGGATAAATTTTAGATTCCCCATCGAGGGAGTGATTGGCAAAGGGGTTGGTGATAAAATGGGGTGGAAAAGATTGATTTTCCCATAGGTGGTTATAATCAATGGCATGTGAAGCAACCCTAGGTGGGAAAATAAATAGGATGATTTTCCCAAAGGTGATTATAATCATTAGTATAGGTGGGACAAAAAAGGTAATTATTTTCCCAAAGGTCATTTTAATCATTGAAAATAGGATTGGGGTAACAAGAGAATGATTTTCCCAAAGGCAGTTATAATCATGAAAGGGAAAATAATGATTTGCCCACAGGTGGTTAGAATCATTGGCAGGATAAAAACAAGCCCTAGTTGGGAATATAGAGATAATGGTTTACTTAAAGGTAGTTATAAGCATTATCACAATGAAAACATGCCCTAGTTGGGCAAAAGAAAGATAATGATTTTCCCAAAGGTAGTTATAATCATCAACCTCCAACTAGATTGAAACATAATGATTTATCCATAGGTGGTTAGAATCATTGGTAGCATAAGTGGGATGAGATATAATGATTTGCCTAGAGGTAGTTATAATCATTGACCAAATGAGGGGAATATGATGGAAAAGTGGTACAGAGGAGAATGATGAATTTGGGAATCCTACTAGTATGGAGATGCACATCTAAACTAGCAAGGAGTAAAATTATTTTGTGATTTAATTACTTTATATGTGGAATGATTTGGGTAAATCATGAGTTTTTTAGGTGCCAAGGAGATATATTGTGGAAATAGTGCTATTAAGACTTCTTGAGCTAATTTTTTATATAACACATGGTGGTAGGCATAATGATATGAAACACCATAAGAACTTATCCAAATTTTATAAAAAGACTGACATGTGATCCAATAAACCATTAGAAATAATGCATCGATGATAAAAACCATGATGACAATATTGACATAGGAATATGGATGGATTCAAAAATAATATGTAAGGAATCACCCAATGAATGCACATAAAACAAATAGGCAAACAAATAAAACACCAAGAAAAGAAAGAAAAAACAAAAAAAACAGAATAAAATAAAATAAAAACAAATAATGGTTAATCATAATGTTAGTGTGGACAACATGACACAAACAAGATGATGAACATTGCCTCTAGCTGATAGGAGATAATCAAAGAAATAAATAAAATTTTGGGGGGGGAGGGGGGGGGGGGGGGGGGGGTTAATAGAAGAAAAGGAATGGGATGACGAGCTAACTCCAGATGCACTAGGCAAGTGGATACTTCCTACATAGTTCCATTGATGTATGGTCTAACATAAACTTTGCACCAAATGTAATTATCACAAGAAATGAGATAGAATAAAAATGATGAGAAGAAAAAATGATTGTGTTATAGAGAATTAATGAGAATGGGCTCATAAAATGGAGAGAGCATGGGATGCAAGGCTAGTAAGTATGGGGAAACTAAATGAAAAGTAGTTTCTTGTTAAGTATCTACAAATCCTATAATCCTTAAGACAAAGAAGTGGTCTATGGGGAATATTTTTTGGATTTTCTAAATATTTTTACAAATGTTTTTTAAAAATTTGGAATGTCTCAACTCGATGGAGGATTACAAGATACTAAAAAGTCTAAGCTCACAAAATGGTAAGAGTGTGGTAAATGGGTGACTGAGTTGACCTCAAAATGAATTGAGTGCCACCTACATAGTCCCAAGATGGGACCTCAAGTAACTATAGTTATACCTTATAATGGAGGAATCTAACTAGGTAGAAACAAAGTCATAAAACTAGACAAAATAAAACTAACACTTACACTCCTAGCCTAGAACTTAGAGAGAGCTTAGTAACAAAAACCAAATGAAATAACAACAAAAACATAAAAGATAATAACTCTTTTACCTTATTTGGGAGCTTCAAATGCTTTGTTGAGTGGCTTATTTGGTTTTTGCTTCATGAAGTCTTCGATAATGGAGGTTATTGTTGCAGGTTTGTCAATGATGTCTCCAAGGTGACCAAGGATGGTGATGAGGTGTCATGTGTGATAGAATGACAATGACAAAGTGTGCTTCAATGAGCCTCAGTGTTCCTACATGGTTATTTAGTGTTTGACTAAGTAAGGAATTTATTGGTTGGTATGGATATATTGTAAAGACCCTATGGGGTGTCAATAGTGATTAGAATGAGTATGTAAGTGAGTGGATCTCATCTAGTAGTTTATTGTTTCATCTAGACACTTTGATTCTAGTGGAAAAAAATTTGAGTAGGTAGGTTGATGATGTCACCATTACAACATGGTAATGACTCAAGGGGAATTAATCATATGGTTATGATCACATTTGTGCCTAGTTTATATGCACTAAATCTCAAGTTATGCATCTAAGCGTGGTGAAAGATATGAGGGTGTAAAGTTGGCTTCTTAGTCAAAATTCATTATTTTCCCATACTTAGCCAAATTTGTAATATGTCTAGAAAGAGTTGAGTAAGCATATTGATGATAGAAACTCTCACACATGTGGATATTTTAGGAGAAGGAGATCATATGGATTTGTTCAATTTTGGACCTAGTTTATTTGTTCTAAAAATTAGATCATGCGATGAAGTGTGTCAAAAGATATGCATATACAAATTTGGGCTCCCAAGTAATTCGATTGTGTTTTTCCATACTTTGCCAAATTTGTGTAAGGCAAGAAAGAGATGAGTGAGAATTTTGATGATGTTATATCTTACACGTGTGAAGGTGTAAAGAGAGACTAATCATATGGGTTTGCTCAATTTTGAGCATAAATGATTTGTGCTAAATTTGATATCATGCAATGAAGTGTGGTAAAAGTTATGCAAGAGCAAACTTGGTCTCCCAAACATATTTTAACATTGTTGGCTCTGTGACAAAATATTTTGAGAAGGCATTTTAATGGCATTATATCTCACACGTGTGAGGTTTTTAGGAGAAATGTGTCACATGGTTGGATTCTCCTATGTGAGGAGATCATCTGGCCCAAATTTGAGATCCTTCATCGAAGCATAGAAGAATTTATTAAGTATAAAAAATGGCTACTTAGGAATATTGAAAGGATCCCCATAATCATTTTTGAAAGTGTTAAATCTTGATGAAGATCAATGGTATGCATTGCTCCAAGAAGTCAGTAAGCAACGAGATGAGGATAGGTGTATGTTGTTTAATAACTAAGTAAAGGTACAATATTAGGATCCAATGATGAATAGGCATTCATACATATTGATGAAATAATGAGTGTTGATCATTAAAGACTTGAGTGATTTACAGAGATTGATAGAGCATGTTAAGTCAAAGTTTCAAGGATACACAAGATGAGGTCAATGTAACTAAAGTTTAATGTCTAAGCATTGGTGCCTATGAATTAAATATTAGAAGAAATCGATGGTGTGTATTTGATCTTATTTGAGAGGACACAATATTCTATCATTATGTTTGGAGGTTAACTATCACTGTTTGAATTCAAATATTTGAATTTAACATAGGGAAAAACTAGAACTCTATATTTTGTCCATATCTTTCGATAGAAGTTAAATTTGTTGGTGATGTAAAAATAAAAGTGGTAGAGGACTTCAAGGCATATATATATATATATATATATATATATATATATATATATATATATATATTTGTGTGTGTGTGTGAAGATCTGAAAGTGTGTACAGACATAGTTATGGGGCTCCAAAGATGATTGTGTGTTCGACTGTGTTTTATAAGTGACCCAAGAAATATTATTCAAGCTTGTTTTGATATTATTTCAATATCTATTAATGACTTGGATATTGGGGAGTGTTTTAGAATCAATTATGATGATCTATGTGGTATTTTGAGGTTTGAATAATTGATATTGATTATGAACATTACTTATTAAGTTGATTGTGCTTGTTGAATACACTGGCAGTTTGAGTGATCATGTTGGAGGAGTGAGTTGAAGGTGTTATGAGTAGAATTGATGATTCCAAAAAATATAGATATTCTTTATAATTCTTAAATACTTATTTTAAGGCTTTTATTATTATATTTGGCCCCTAATCATATGTGGAAAGTCAAAATAGCTAGACTATATTTTGACAGTGTATGACCAGTTTGAATGGTCATCTTGAGTGTGACAGTTTGAGGTATTTTAGCCTGTGTTGAAGTATCTAAAGGACATGGAGATATATCTAAGTTGTAGAAGAGTTCATCCATATGATTTAATTTTTTGGCTATGTGAAATTTTTAAGTGTTTGGTTCAGTATTTTATGACTGGGTTTTTTTTGTATAAAGACCTAAAGACTGAGGTGACCTAATTGGTAGGTTTGAATGTGGATTTGGTTTTATATGTGGCATGGACCCATGTGGGAGTGAGTAATGGATCATTTGGAATGAACTTATGATTTTTTATGTGGTTCTAAGTTTTTATTTTTTCTCGTTGATGTGTTAAGTGGGTGAATACATCTCTATGAGACCTATAAGAGCTACAAGGGCCTTATTGAAAGGTGTAGCTACTTAAGGGTGACCCATAGATGTTATGGCCAACCTTTTTGGATTGTATTGATCCATGTCTTGATCTAAGAGAAGAATTAAGGTTTAAGCCAAGTCTATTGGCTGACCAAGAAGTTGTTTTATCATGAAATATCTATATATAATGAAACCACAGGAGATGGTTTCTAGGGTTTTTGGAGAGGGGTGAGGATTGAAGCAAAGAAGAGAAGAGGCCAAGTGTGCCTAATGGTTGGGTTAATAAGTAAATTAGATTAAGGACTATGTGTATGACCTATAGGTCATTTTTCTCATATTAGAATAGTTATTTTGTGGGTTGAGCATGAGAAAAGAGGTCTAGATTAATCAAAAGGATGTTTTAGATGTCTTGATATGAGAAAAGGATAGCTGGTGTCTATGAGATCTTGGTGGTTGGTTTGAGAGATTGATCAATGTGTGGACTATGTGTATGACCATATTATTAAAGACTATCATAGATTTGTTTTTGTGAAGGATGTATTGAGTGTGCAGAGTTAAAGAGTGGGGTTAGTTGGGATATGTAATGTGTCCTAATTGATCTTCATGTGTTGGTTCAAGTATATAATTTGTTTTGACCACTAGGGTGTGTTGTGTGATAGATTTGTTGATGAAGGTGAAGGGTGATAATCAGAGTTCCATCATTAGTTATTGAAGGCATCAATTCAAAGGTGGATTTTTTCTAGGTGTTTTTATGGAAGCTCAACATCTAAGGGGCTTATAGCCTCCTTACAAGGTGAAACTTGCCAAAGGTCTAGTTGTTATGGTAGCTCAGTTAGATAGGTGTAGAAATTCCTTATGGGATTGTAGTCTCACTAAAACTAAGAATGGTAGTTCATCGATCACTTTTAGATGGTCTAAATTGGTTTTTTTATTATAGGATAGTAGTCTAATTGTAGGTTCTAGTGGGTTTTATTCCCCAAGAGGGTTTCCCATGTATGTTATGTGTTATGTGTTTGATCTTGTATTGTCTCTCTTGTTCATTACTATGAATAATCCATATGCTTCATGAATGTTTGTGGTAATTGATTAAGATTAAGAAAGGATTGAAATTGAAGTTGGATTATCTAGGCTCATTGATTCAACCCCCTCTTAGTGATTGTACCTCTAAGAGTTACTTGTCTCTTTCTATCCTTGGCACCATGGCTTTGATGTGTCGTGACTTAAGATTTTGGCATTATAACTTTAATTGATAGGCATTTAGGCATTATAACACTACTCTGATCAAATCTTTGAATTCATTTATGCATAATAAATTTTCACCAAAATAATGTATGGATTCAAAGGGCAAGGCCTTGTATTTATAGTCTTAAGAACTAACTCTCACCCAAGGTGAGTTAGGGTTGAGTTAAAGCTTGAAATGGGTTCAAACTAAACTTAGGTGAGTCAAATATAACCCTAGTAGAGTTAATATTTTTTAAGTAATTATGATTTGAAATTACTATGCATGGCTCTCAAAATTAGATATTTTAAGATATTTTCAAAGATCTTGACAACTCATAAAGGCAATGATGAAAGGCTAAGATATTTCAAATTTTTGAATTTCCTTTTTTAGATATTCATTAATTTTAAATGGATAATTAATCTAGGCATTTTATCTTGTTTAGATTGTTAGTTGATTTTGTTTAGCCTTCTAGCATTTCTAGGATTTGATTTAAGTGTGCAAGTGCCCCAATCAATAGGTCCATAGGCCAAATTGACTATTGTGAAGCCACATAGTGATTAGGGATGAATCTATGAGAGGTTATCATTACTTATGATAGGATACCCCAATTAGGGATGTCTCAACATGATCATGAGCTTTGATGAATGATGTACAATAAAATTTAGGATATTTAGTGATTCCTAGGCTTAATTTGCAATGGTTGGTAGGAATCAATATAAAGTTTGATCAAAATCCTATTATGGCCAATTACAAGTGTTTACAATTTTCCACTATTTGGGAAGGTATTTCAAGCTAGAGGCATAGTAACATCTTCTCAAAAAATGAAAAGGTCTTATATGCCTACTTATTCAATGGAAATGGATGAATTATAGATGCCCCCTTGAGGGAGTGATTGGCAAAAAGTTTAGCGATCAAACCCTTGAAAGGAGGAAATGTTGGGACCAAAAAGATAAAATGGGGTGGAAAAGGCTAATTTTCCCATAGGTGGTCATAATCAGTGGCATATGGAGTAGCCCTAGGTAGGCATACAAATAGGATGATTTTCCCAAAAGTGGTTGTAATCATCAATATAGGTGGGATAAAAAAGGTAATGATTTACCTAATGGTATTTATCATCATTGAAAATAGGATTAATGTAACAAGAGAATGATTTTTAAAAAGGTGGTTATAATCATGAAAGGGAAAATAATGATTTGACCACAGGCGATTAGAATCATTGGTAAGATAAAAACATGCCCCAATTGGGTAGATATAGATAATGTTTTTCCCAAAGGTAGTTATAAGCATTATCATAATGAAAACATGCCCTAGTTGGGCAAAAGAAAGATAATGATTTTCCCAAAGGAGATTATAATCATCAACCTCCAAATAGATTAAAACATAATGATTTACCCATATGTGGTTATAATGATTGTCTCTATAGGCGGGAAAATAGACAATGATTTGCCCAAAGGTGGTTAGAATCATTGGTAGCATAAGTGAGATGAGATACAATGATTTACCTAGAGGTGGTTATCATCACTGATCGAATGAGGGGAATATGATGGCAAAGTAGTACAGAGGAAAAAGATGAATATGGGAATCCTACTAGTATAGAGATGCGTATCCTAACTAACAAGGAGTAAAATTCATTTGTGATTTAATTACTCTATATGTGTAATGGTTTGGGTAGATCAAGATTTTTTTAGGTGTTAAAGAGATATATCATGGTTTTAGTGATAGTGAGACTTCTTGATCTAATTTTTATTGTAGCACATAATGGTAGGCATCATGGTAAGAAACACCATGAGAAATTCATCAAAATATGTAGAAGGGCTGAAATGTGATCCAATAAACCATTGAAAATAATACACTAATGATAAAAACCATGATGACAATATTGATGTAGGAATATGGATGGATACAATAATAATGCATAAGGAATCACCCAATGAAAACACATAGACTAAATCAAGACACAACAAGAAATTAAACAAATAGGTAAATAAACAAATAAACAAATAAAATACCAAGAAAATGAAGAATAAAATAAAATAAAGGGAATAAAATAAAACAAAAACAAATAATGGTTAATCACAATGCTAGTATAGACAACGCAACACAAACAAGATAATGAACATTGCCCCTAGTTGATAGGAGATAATGAAATAAACAAACAAAATGAGGGGAATAGAAGAAAAGAAAGGGGGTAGCCAAGCTAACTCTAGATGCACTAGGCAAGTGGATGCTGCCTACATAGTTCCATGGTTGGAGGATCTGACATAAACTTTAAGCCAAATGTAGTTCTTCCAAGAAATAGGAGAGAAGAAAAATGATGAGAAGAAAATGTGATTGTGTTGTCGAGGAATAATGGGAATGGGATCAAAAAATGGCAAAAGTGTGGGATGTGAGGCTAGTAAGGATGGGGAAACTAAATGACAAGTGGTTTATTATGAACTAGCTATGAATCCTAGAATCCTTAAGGTAAAGAAGTGGTTGATAGGGAATATTTTTGTGATTTTATAAATATTTTTACAAATGTTTTTGGAATTTTTGGAGCATATCAACTCGATGGAATATTATGAGATACTAAATGGTCTAAGCTCATAAAATAGTGAGAGCATGGAAAAGGGGTGACTAGCTAACCTTAACATTAATAGAGCATTACCTACATAGTCCTAGTATGGGACCTCAAGTCATTGTAGTTCTTCCTTATAACAGAGGAATCTGACTAGGTAGTAGTAAAGTCATAAAACTAGACAAAACAAAACTAACACTTACACTCCCAGCTTATAACTTAAGGAGAGCTTAGTAATAAAAACCAAATTAAAGCACAACAAAAACATAAAAGACAATAACTCTTTTGCCTTAATTGGGAGATTTAAATGCTTTATTGAGTGGCTTGCTCAGTTTGTGCTTCAAGAAGTCTTTGATAATGGAGGTTACTTGTCTCCTTCTCTCCTTGGCACCATGGCTTTGATGTGGCTTGGCTTAAGATTTTGGCATTATAACCTTACTTTATAGGAATTTAGGCATTATAACACTACTCTTATCAAATATTTGAATTCATTTATGCATAATAACTTTTCACCAAAATAGCTTATGGACTCAATGAGCAAGGCCTTGTATTTATAGCCTTAGGAACTAACTCTTACCCAAGGTGAGTTAGGGTTTAGTTAAGGCTTGTAATGGGTTCAAACTAAACCTAAGTGAGTCAAATATAACCCTAGTAGAGTTAATAGTTGTCAAGTAATTATGATTTGCACATATGAGGCATGGCTCTCAAAATTAGATATTTTAGGATATTTTCAATGAGCTTGACAACTTATAAAATCAATGATGAAAGGCTAAGATATTTTGAATTTTTGAATTTCCTTTTTTAGATATTCTTTAATTTCAAATAGATAATTCAACTAGGAATTTAATATTGTTTATTTTTTGAATTGATTTTGTTTAGCCATTTAGCATTTCCAATATTTGATTTACGTGTACAAGTTCCCCACTTAATAAGTCCATAGGCCAAATTGACTATTGTGATACTACAGGGTGATTAGGAATGAATCTGTGAGAGGTTATTGTTGTATATGATACAATACCCCAATTAGGGATTATCAACATGATTTTGAGCTTTTATGAATGATGTACAAGTAAATTTGATATGTTTATTAATTCTTAGGCTTAATTTGTAATGGTTGGTAGGAATCAGTTTGAAGTCTGATTGAAAGCTAGTTTTGGTTAGTTTTAGGTGTCTAAACAATCCTTAGACTTGTGCTTTTTTTCAACTATATAAGGAGAATACCCTAATTAACATAGACCAATTTGTATGGTGTTAACTCTATTGTGGTATCACAGGTAGTTATATAATCCCAAATAACTTCTAAAAGGTGATTATCGCAATTTAAAAGTGTAATGATATTGTATTTGTCAAAATGTTCCCCAATTCTCTATTTGTGACTTCTAATTGATAAATAGATTGTGGATGATATAGAGTTGACTTACTCATTAATAAGGTATGAAATAAAATTATAATTAAATTTTATCCCTTGATCTATGAAAATCTCTCTTATAACTTCATATTTTCTAAAAAAAAATAGTAACCTTCTCTTCTTATCCATGTATTGTTTCCTTCAACTATACCCATTTGGTGAGATAGTATGTACAAACCAAAATGTATTCCCTCTGATTGGAAGGAATATCTATAGGTCCAAAAAAAAATCCCCAATTTATAAAATATTAAGGTAATTTAGGGTTAAAGAGACATCTAATCCAAATGTGTGTCTTTCCCATACACTAACATAAATCACATTGTCTAGTTTATTATTTTACATCCTTGTGAAGTGTAGGCCAATAATATCATGTTATGATAATATTGTCATAAGTCTTATTTTATAATAAATTACATCCACATGGTTCATCAAGACATTATCATAGGATGTCAAAGACCTCATCTTCTCTCATACACTAGCACATGATTAATTTAGGCTCAATGTAGAAGAGAATGTATGTAACAAATTAAGATATATATACAACTTATCCTACTTATTAAATACAATATCTTAGAATGTAATAAACTAACATGTAATGTGATACTTTATATATTAGGAGCATGCAAAAATTGGATATGTTAAACCTAACTAAGGGAATACTTATCACACAACACTAAAAGAGAGGGTTCCAAAGCTTTTAGGAAAATAATATTATGAAATAACCCTAGCTAGTTATTCTAATGCATAAAATTAAATATAATCTAATTTTATCAAATATTATAACACAAAGTAGGGGTGGTTTAAAATGAACAAAACAAATAAGGGATCATGGTAGGCAAATATGGACCTATATCACCTAAAGTGGAAGATGGCAAGCCTAGAAAACCCTATAGTTGAACTAAGTTTAAGTGTGAAGGTAATCTAATCAATGAGTTATACATTCAAACCTATTATTTTATACAATATCCACCTATCAAATGAAATAACAAAATTTATATATACTTACTTTTGGATGAACCTGTCGAGTCTAAATCTCTTTCTTGGCCAATGGTGCTTTACAAGATATTTTTATGGTTTTGTAAGGATAAAACTATAGTCGAAATCAAATCTAGGATAAGAGATTCCTACTTAAATTCAATACTTCCCACAAGATAATCTATTTCCTTCCAAGGCAAACCCTAAACAATGGTTCCTTTAAATGTACATCTAGTAGAATTGTCAGCCATAATAATTTGAAAATGAATGTTCCTATCTATTGGATTGAATTGAATATGACATTTATAGTAATGAAGAAGTCCTAAACCTTCCAAAATTTTAGCAACAAGGTTTTCCTTCCATGATCTAGTTTTTTAAATATATTGTTTGGCCTCAAACTAGGCTAACCTACGTTAACCTAGTTGAGTAACCATGTTGTAACTTTCATAATTGGGTCGACCAAGGCTAACCTAGGAATAAAAATTGGCTTTTTATTATTTATGGGTTATTAAGTGGATAATTTCTTAGGGATTTAGATAATCAAGATTTATAGTGGGTTTAAGTATGATAAAATTAACCAAAAATCTTGTGAAGCACCAATGGTCTACCCAAGCCTTTCCTAGTGCACCCTTTAAGGTGTGCATTCAGAGAGATTAAAACTTGATAGGTTATTACAAGAGAGAAAGAGTCAATAAATGATAAAGTTTAAATATATTTTGGGTATACATATGCCCCACTTGAAGCTCATCACATGTCATGAAGGTGTAATATGGGATGGTACTTCAAGAAAGAACATAGCAATATATGAAATTAAGTTAACAAATTATAGTAGAAAGCAAAAAAATAAATGAAATTAAACTTATAAATATGTACCTTCAATTATCTTGTTTTTTTAAATAATATTTGCATTAGAATTATATGAAAATAGTGTCTAATGTGTGAAATACAATACAAACTTGAAAAAATATGTGGTTAACACTTAAAATTTATATACTTTGTAAGGATTTTAGAATTTATTTCAGGTTTTGAAAAGAGCTTATGAAAACTAAGTTATGAAAAAAATACATATTTTCTTAGTAAATAATTAAAGATTTATATTTTTTGAAATTTTACAATAAAAGGGAGAAATTACTATTTATTTGTTCATTTACTATTATTGAATTATAAATCTCTATGTCCTAGTTTAGCATAGAGAGAGATGATGGCTCAAGCTCAAGAAGGTGGAAAAGCTAGTAGACAGGTGAGAGGACAGATTAAGTTTATTGTCATCATAGTTTAGGTATGAAATGTATTTGAAAATTTATTGAGCATTTTTGGGAGTGAAGTGGACTAGTTGAGTAAAATTAGATGTCGGGTCAAACTTGTGTAGTGTAATTTTCCCTAAGAAATTTAGTAATAGAGTTAAAATTACCACAAAAATTGAGGAGTCAAAATTAGAACATTAGGTCTATGGCATTATTTGTAAGCTAGTTAAAATCATCATTTATTTTGAATAGGGTTGGCCTGACTGACTTAGTTAAATAGGACAGGTTTGGATAAGTGGTTTATTGCATAAGAATTGGCTAACTTAGTTAAATGGAAGACTGGATGAATTAGTACCCTAGGGCCAACTATGTTAGAAAAGAAGATGATTGACATAGTGTGAAAACTACTTGATTATATAGAAAATTGATCGACAATGTACCATCTGGTTAACATAGTTAAGATAAGTGGCCAATGACATTATACTTGGATAACTTAATATGAAATAGGATTGGCTAATGTAGTAGGATGTAAAAAAAGGTTGATGTAGTTAAATAAATGGTTGAACTAGTTAAGAGAGATGGAAAAAGGGAAAAATAGGGCTGATGATGTAGTTAATTATATTATTTATTTGTGTTTTTAGTTTTAAAGTATATTATATTATCATTTAGATAGAGATCTGACAATTTATTTATTTTTTGATATTTTTCAAAGGTGATAGAGGCTATGGAGACTAGTAGATGTAATTTGGCTACTGAATCTACTAAATAAATTGCTTATGGTAGATTGAGCATAACTAACTACCTTGGGATTCAATGAGATTATGTAGATGGGACCTTTTACTAAGTGCATATTTAGCCACCATGTTCCTAGGAACATGGTACTAATTAACTGACAGTTTTAGATAGATTATAGATGGGGATACCATTGAAGTGGGTATCACCCTATAGGATGTCCATGCCTTATTGTGATTTCCTATTATAGGCATGCATATGGTGTGAAATATACCAAAGATGAAAGCTGAGAGTTGAGCCTTAGCCTTATGGGAGACTAACTCTTGAAGGTATTTCTAGATGCACTTCTGAGTGAACCTATTTGATGTGTATGTGTCAACTATTATAGATATATAAAAGGCAATCATTAAATTTGTGATAGCGTATGTGATATATCAAAAGTCAAATGGGAAGATCCTATTGTATATTATTATGTTGTGTTAGTCTATGTTGGACTAGGGCATGTTATATAACTTGGGGTCTATGATCTAGGTGCAGTTAGTGCATGAGTTTTTTATAGTATTTATCATAGGGTAAAATGAAAATGGACCCCATTATATTATTGAGTAGTTATATCTATGAGATATTCCCTATGTATTATCCTACAATATTACCACATGTAATGAATGATTCATTATCACATGTGTAAGGGTTGACATAGGATCACATGGTGCGTGTTATACAACATGCCCTAGCATTGTATATTATCTCATGGGCAAAAATTGTTAGGAAACCATATCAGGGCACAATATATACTTGTTTATCATGTCCAAATACCTTTTAGGCATAATTTTTATTGTAGATTATTGGACATTATCCATGATTAGTGAATTTGCACTTAGTAGCTTGTATACTAGGTCAGTTTGTATTTCTACATATATTGGATCTTATAATACTACCATCATAATAGGCATGACATATGAGAGAGTGACATGGTGTGGGAAGTGGTGGGGTATCATCATAGGTTCATGTGATACAACCTCATTGAGTTAGGGTACTAAGATAAAGATAAAGATGATAGTGAGGAGATAGAAGACTAGTTTTATCACAACATTAGATACCAATACCATGGACACAAATATAGAGACAAGCCTAATTCAGCCATAGGTAGAGCCATATCCATAAGGAGACCCAATCACATAGCTTGCACTATGTTGGTCTATTGTGAAGTAGATTCAGATTAGAATGTGTCATGATCATGTGATTCAACCAGGTAAGTATAGAGGTTTCACTTCATTGTGGATCTATGTATCATAGGAAGTACTTTGTGGTAGATTATATGGAGAAACTATTGGTGAGTAAGATGTGGTGTCTTGTGATTTTTTTGATTTATATAGAGATACATGTGAGATATATGTATGTTTTTGGAGATATATATTGGAGAAGTAATGTAATTTTTAGTTTGAATTTTATAGATGATAAAGTGGAGGAGACCTGATGGGTGACCATGGTGGATACAACCCATCATGATATGTTGGATGGTGTGCTACCTCATCACTATACTATATAGATGGTTGATCTTATGGTGCCTTCAGCACCTGCTTATATAAGTTGGTTTTGATTGGTTAATGAGATAGCTTGAGAGTTGTAGAGACTACCAGATACAACTTAGGTAGTAGTACCACTAGGAGTTGGTCATGGGGAGCTATGAGCATGGTATTCACTATCTTAGGAGTGAGTCACACACTTAGATACAACTAGATAGTTAACATAAGTGTATGTCTATGTGGCCCATCTATAGGGATAGTTAGAGGGTGTATGATCAAATATGTGGTCTCTACAGTAAACTATTTAGATAAGGTAGTCTCATTCCTCTATGGGTATTGTATCACATCCTTGTGATGGACCTCAATGTTAGATCTATATTTTTTACTATGATTTATAATGTTGTATTGTATCAAAATTTGAACGATATATATATATATATATATATATATATATATATATATATATATATATCATTCAAAGTTTGATACAATACAATATTATACACACACACACACACACACAAAGATATATATATACATATATATGCATATATATATACATACATATATATATACATATACATATACATACATATATATATATATATATACACATATATGTATGTGTGTGTGTGTGTGTACATATATATATGTACACACACACACTCATATATACATATATATATATATATATATAGCTCTGTGTGTGTGTGTGTGTATATATATATATATATAAAGATGTTATTGATGACTCATGGATGTATTTATTTTATTTCTAGCACATAGTGATTGTTACATATGTTATATTAAAATGTTTTAATAGATCTTATGGATGTTTTTAATTTATTTCTAACACATGTTGATTATTATATATGCTATGAGAAAATGTAGGATGTATTTGTGATTCTTTTCTAAAAACTGTGAACAAATGCATGGTCAAAAAGAATGATAATCAAAGAAATTACAAATAAATAAAATGAAAAAATGAAACTAAAATTACTAATAGGTAACACTTTATAAAATATGTTGAAAGTGAATAATATGTGAATGATGAAAAATTAAAATGACAATGAGAGAAATATTAGTGTAAAATAAGAACACAATCAGATATATGTAAATGTAAGAAAATATCAATGTAAGATAAGAATATAAACAAAAATATGTAAAAATGTAAGAAAATATCGATGTAAGATAAGAATACAAATAAATATATATCAATTGAAATAAAATTAAGAGATGTGTAAAATAGAGAAGACAAACCAAACATATGGCTTGTGTTAATTTGTAATGTATAATAGTATGGATGTTTATAGAAACACATGACACATAGTTGTTATAGGAGGTTAAGGAAATTTTTTGAGGAAGGCCTAGTCCTATCTGAGCTCTTATAGTGTAACTCAAAAAAGGAAAACCAAAGAGTTTTAAAAATAGAGGGTGTTTATAGTAAATAAGGGTAGTTTTTGAGGAAGGCTTAGTCCTATCCAAGGTTTTACACTACAACTCATAAACAGAAAATCAATGAAGTGTGATCAACTATTAAATGATACTCATTAATGGGAATATATAGGATAATATGATGAATATATGGAATTAAAAAAATTACATAGGTGTTGTATAAATCCTTAGTAGAAATGAGACACACTTAAGCAAATGTGCCCTTATTAATAATTATTGAACGATAGAGACCTAAGATACTTCAAATTGTAGATGCAAAGCTTGGGATAACAAGTGAAGTACATAGATCATCCCATGAAGGTTATATATGCATGAAAAATAAAAATGTTCTTACCTTCCCATAACATGTTATGCATTCCTTCGGACCCCTTATAGATTCATCGGTCTACTATGAAGATTATGTACTTGCATGAGAAAGTAGGCAATACTAAATAGTATAATGAGACCTCCTATCCCAATCTACTAGCTTACTACACCCCATGGACTTTGGATCTATTGTGAGGTGAAGTGTGGAGTTTGAGCTTCAATTATAATAGGAGAAGTGCCAAATAAGAATCACATCTTTTGGTGTGATTTTGAATTTTAAATTTGTAATTGACAATGGTTTATTTCATGATTTAGCTTGTAAATTTTTATGGATTTTTTCCTACTCCATATGGATTTGGAAATCCAATCATGAGTAATATAAGTGAAAAACATAAGAAATATGATATTTTGATTACAAAAAAGAAGTACTAAAAGATTATGTCATCCATAAGATTTTTAAACTTACCAAAAATTAAGTGTGCAATCTCAAGACTAACCTTATGTGTGTTTTAAATGAGAGGATTATGTGGGATGAATTAGAATAATAAGAGATCCATTTATGTAATAAATGGTAAAATGATGAGTATGTTTTCTATCTGATCATAATGAAAATAAGACAATGTTGGGTGTGGTAAAATAACCATACTATTCAACATTTGAGCTATCATAAACATGAATGTAAGGAAAAGTCAGCTAAAAATATGGGGAAAATAAATGATTTACAAATATAAGTGAACTATAGACAAAGATTTAAGCTTATGAATCAGAGTGCAATGTTTGTATTAAATGCATAAACTATATTACATAAATTGAAGTGGAGAATTATGAGAGAAAAAGATAAATTATATATCATAAATTCTATAGTAAAATGTAAATATGAAATCTAATTTAGATGAAAATATGAATAATATTTTGATGTAGCACAACAATGTCTTCACAAATACTAATAAATTTAATGGTATACATCATCAATAACATTGGATAAATCTTATTATAACTGGAATCTATCCTTAACCATAGTCTCATCTATCTTCACCAAAAGACATGTAAGGACTTCCTAATGCACAATCTCTATGGAGAATTTAGGTATGTTAGAAGAAGACAAATGAGCATGTGGTATCTCTTGGGAAGGATAATACATGTGAGGAAGTGGTGTTTTAATGTGATTGATATCATTTGATCTCTAGTATGATGTAGGGTGCATGAAAGGCTAATCCTTTACCTATGAATGACCCTGGTGCATTGTTGAGAATGTGATGGCATATGTTGTGGGAAATCATAAAATGCTATTATAGTAATTAGCACCTATCTATGTTATGTATAGTACATTGATGCCAAAAATAATAAACATTCCCATGTTTAGGGATATACTCTGGAAAATTATTAGGAGGAAGGTTCTTATTATCAAATTATGTCTTCATTAGATGAATCACATCAATGTATTGTTGAAGTTGTCAGCAGTGAGTAGAGATGTGCATGTTCATGCCATGAAAAAAACAAGTGCATATAGGATTAGTTGACTATAGAGTTCAGATATTTATTGTAGAGGAGGAACCTAATGCCTATTTTATGATAATAATAATAATTAATCCATATTTTAAATGATAGCATTACATCTTCTACTACACATGAAAAATGTGTAAAGAAACATGCCATGTACCTTTTGAACCTATCTAATCGTGATGCAAATAATATAAAATATCCAACTTAAGGATTTAAGGTTCATAATGAAGGATATATCTATGACCATCTATTATATGGCATTATATAATGATCTTTCCTCTTCAAATATTCCAAAACTACCAAAAAAATCAAAAACATATAAAATTCTAAAAACTCTTTTTGTCACCTATATGTTCTATTGGCTCCTTGGAATTAATGTGTTACTTTAATATTGATGGATGGCATAATAATTTACTCATATATACACATATGTGTCACACTACTACTTGAGAGTGATACAGGCATATACAGATACATGATACATCTTTATTTTGGATGTTGGGTTTTCCTTCTATTCATGTAATGTGGACATTGGGGGTATCTGCTTATTTGATCTTGTTACACATAAGTTATATGATTCAATGATAATTAAACATTATCATGGTTGAGTTTACATATTTAATTACACTACCTATTATCCATGACTATATCTTACATAGGGTACTTGATATGTTATACACTTGACAAACTTTTCTTAACACATTAGATCCATGTGCTACTATGACAGTTTATGTCGGTTGCTTATGATTTATTTTATGCACTTCCTTGAGTGTCTTAAATTACTATTTTATTCCTTTTTCAAGAATTTGAATATGTTACTTTTCTTGTGGTCTCATGCCTATGTATGATTTCATTTACATTCACCTATGTCATTATATTTTGTATGGATATTTGAATATGTCATTCTTGATTTTAAGGACATTTGACTGTCATGTCCTTTTGAGTGTGTGGAATTTGAATATGCCATTGTTTGTAGTCTATTTTTATGATTACCTTTTGACTTGCTTTTGAGTAATCTTGTGTGTGTGATTATTTCCTTATTGAGATTGTATTGTTACTATCTAGGTGTTTCCATGATCTTTATCATGCATCTTAGGCCTACAAGTGATCATATTGGTTCTATGTGATTTGATGATAGATTTACCTAGACATGTTCCCTTATATATGATAAATGGTTACTATTAGCAATTTTGGCCTGTCAAGGCCAAATTTCTATCCCTATTATCTAAAACTTTCCTTAGAATGGTCAAATTTCCCCTTATAGCTGGTCAATTATGTTCTTGTTAGCCCAAAGCCCGAAGCAAGAAGTGGAGAACTTGATTAATCAAAAGTATAAGTTTATTTTATTTTGGGACTCTTTTACACCAAGTGTTTATTCTTTCAAAAGTTTTTGTTTTGGGGGTTTTTTTCTAAGTGTCAAGAATTGTTTCAGACATTTTTTCTGAAGCAATTTTCTTGAAGGATATCTTTTCAAAGGGATTATTTTGGACATTTTGTCCAAAAAAACTTTTCCGAAGGGCACTTTTCTAGAAAAAAAACCATTTCAAAAGTTCCAAAGGGTTCATTTAAAAATTACCAAAGGGTTATTTTCAAAAAGGCAAAGACCATTTCAAAAGTTCTGAAAGACCATTTCAATTTTTTTGACAGTCTAGTTCAAGAATTCTAAAGGGTATTTTCAAAGGGAAAGGTGCTTTTTAAGAATTTTGAAGGGTCCATTTCAATTCTTTTGAAGGTTTTATTTAAATTTTGTTGAAAGGTAATTTTCAAAAATTCCAAAGGGTCCATTTAAAAAGGCCGAGGGGCACTTTTCAAAATCTGAAAGATCCTTTGCAAAAAATCTAAAAGGCACTTCTAAGCAAAACGGTCCATTTTCAAAGTTCCAAAGGATCCAAACAAAAAGTTTGAACACATGATTTCCTTCAGACAAATTGTCCATGGGAAAGTGATAAGCAAAAACTCTGAAGACATGATTTCTTTTGGACAAATTGTCTATGGGAAAGTGCATAAGGAAATAAGCCACAAATAAATTGTTTGAAAGAAAAGTTCATCTGAAAGTGCCAAAACAATTCCTTCAGGAGAAAATTATGAACACAAAATTCCAAAAAGGAAATCCCAAAGATAAAATCCTAAAATAAATAGGTCTATAGAAATAGATAGAAACAAAAACTCTAAAAGAAATAAATAGAAACAAATAGCTTGAAATAAAAGGCTACAAAGAAATAGCCTGAAAGAATACATGTAGAAATGAAGAGCCCAAGAGAAAAAGGCCAAGTAACTTTAAGGAGATAACATGGAGTTTAAAATGCTACATATCTAATCTTAACATGGAATTTCATGCATGCTTCAATTTTCAAAGCCCATTTTCATGGAGGTGGAGGCCATTTGTAGTTTATTGGTCTTGAGTTTGAGTTGATTTTTTGTCAAAATGTCACATATATTCTAATTTATCTTGTTAATTTAAGGATTTAAACACTTCCAACTTGTTCAAACTAAATTTATTCATCTAAAGATTGGCGTAGCATCATCTCATGTAGGATGGAGTTACTTGGAGTTGACTAGACAAGACTTATCATGCATTTTCCTTGTTTTCCATGCAAATAAGGACTTTCCTTTGTTTCAACTCAACTTCCAAACATATCAAGTAGAGTTTCTCTTTGAATATTTGGTGTATCTTTCATGCATGGAGCAGATTAGTCTAAGATGGGCCCACCATCCTTTTTCAACACCAAAGAGCTTTTTCATGCAAGACATAAGATAAAATGAAATTATTTGAAGGCTTGGTTATCTTTTGATAGCTCAAGTGGGACTTTTGTGATGTGGGAGTTGATCTCCTCACTTATGTTCAATACAAATTTCTTAGCTTTGGTATGGTTTTTACTATATAAGTTAGCTTTTTAGCCATTTGAAAGGATCCCTCTTTTGATAAGACCAAACTCTATCAAGATTGAGTTTTGTAACCTTTTCAGATAAATAGAAGGACTATTTTCAAATTCTAAGGGGTCGATATAGTGTATTTATGTCAGTGATTTGCATATGTGATAGAATTTTATTCCTTGTCAAGTCCTGATTCTTACCTAGTTACTAGTTGATTAGATTATGCAGGTCATGTTTTATGTTTGATGTCTTTTGGCTAAAGTTATAGTGGATGTAAGTCGCTAGTTAGTGCCTTAAATCAGGCCTATTTCATAATTTCCCTCAAGCTTTGATCACTAGATAAAACCTTTTCATGAAATATTGATGCATAGGAGTCAATTAAATTTGAAGATTCAGTCTTTTATTATCTCATCAATGTTTTAGAAACTCAAATTGAGTGGATGAACCAAAATATAGGTGTATCACCATCATTAGATAAGATTTCCTTTCAATTTTATTTATTACATTTTTCCTCTTCCCTTTTCCTGATATTTTGTAGTGTAAATATCCTAATTGATACACCAAAGGGAGCTAGCCCTTAGAATCTAGAGATTTAATCCACTAATTAGGCCACCTACAACCTAGGATTATTTCCATGTTTTAGTAGACTGTGAAGGCTTGAAACTACCTTCACAAGGGTTTGAGTCTAATTGAAAACAAGTTTTGGCATGCTTGATGGGACACTTACTCCTTAGCATAGCTAAAGTTTGGAGCTAAGGAGAAGCATTTGCAGTAAAGGAGAATATCTATCTTCATCACAAGCTAAATATTATTTAGGTTGTAGAGTTTATAGCATCATTTAGGCAATTCTTTCATGCCAAAGGTTACTACGAGGTCAACTAGAAAAGGTATTCCTTTTGAATTCACTGATTTTTCTTATACATCATATAAAATATCAAGGCTTAGTAGGACAAACCCATATCCTCAAAAACAATATTTGTCTCCTAGTTATCCTACTATTCTTATCACTACAACCCCCACTATCCAAATGGCTATCAGAAACCATGTGTTTATTCCATTTAATAGAGGTAACCCACTAAATTTATCCTAGTTTGATGACACTCTTATGTCTACCCTTAAGAGTATCCCATTCTTTTCAAGATAAAATCAAATAACCCCTATTGAGTATATCCAAGATGTAGCTAATCTTTGTTCAATCCATAATGTTGTTGAGAATAATGTTTTTATTAGATTGCTTGCTACTTCCTTCAAATTAAAATTATTGTAATGCTATGAAAACTTACCACTAAACTCCATTTCTACCTAGGATGAATTGGGTGTAGCCTTAGTCAAGAAATTTGAAGATAAATCTGATCACCTCTCTTTGGTTGAATAGTTAACTACTATAAAGAGAAATCTTCATAAGTTCATGTCTAACTTTAATCTCAAATTCCAAAAGACATGGATTAGGATACCTACATTGATTAGGCCATCCCATTAATATTCATTCCTATACTATTTGAAATCCCTTAACTCTAACATTAGTGTGACGATACAGTCAATGGGTGGTACTACCTTATCAGATGCTTATGAGGCTACAATAAGGGTAGAGAATAGTTTGATACGAGATGGTAAGATTTTTATAAGGCCTCCAATACTTATATTCTAATAATTGAATTCTATACCATCCCCTCAAGTTCCTCAAATTCATCTTTATCTCATATTCCATCACCTCAAGCTCAAATTACAGCTCCTACTAGTCAAGGTAGTGAGATATGAGAGTTGAAAGGCTTGTTACAATCCTTTGGGATTAAAATAGTGAAACTCAAGAGATAAAAATATTAGGATAATAGTCCCTATCAATAACAAAATAAGACCACCTATCAACCCTTCAAAGATCAAAGGCCTCCTTATCAAGGTTTTAGAGAGAATAGACCACCTTTTCAAAAATAAGGAGCCATAACTCTAGCTAAGCCATATGCTACCCTTGATCTTAATGATCCTTCCACTTCAAAGGCCATTATTCCCACCCCACCTCAAAACAACTTGATGTAAGATTTAGGTTGGTAGTCCTCAAATCTTAATGATGCTCAAAACCAAGCCTTGGTATCATAAAACATCACTATGCCACAAATGACACAAGAAAAGTTTTCTTTTCAAAGAGGTCAGTACCAAGATACAAGTTTGAAATCACAAAAAAAGACTCAAAATTTTCAATTTTATCTTGATGCCATTAATGTAAATTTTCAAGTGGATGATCATGTTGCTTTTACTCAAGGTGTTGAAACTAATTATACAAGTGGTCAAGTTACAGCTATAACTAGAGCTAAAAGAAGATCCATTACTGAAGCTTAATAGGTGACAAATTTTTCAAGTACTCATAATGTTGTTTCTAAGAGTACAAAATAACAACTTGCTACCCCTACAACTTAGAAAAATTAGAATATAGAGGTTAGTAAGGTTCATCAAATACCTCTAGTTCATGAGCAGCCAGTGCTTTATAAAGTGCAACCAAAGGTTGGTGGATCTCAATTCAGTATAGTGGATTAGATGAAAAAGTCTAATATAAATATTAGCATGTGGGATTTTTTTTCCATCCCAAGACAAAAATATATGCTCATCTAAGAGCTTTCAAATCTCAATTTGTCTCCAAAATTAGTTGAAAAAGAAGGTGGTCTTAACTAATTCAGATCAGCCAACCAAGTAAAAAGTACATCAAGTAAATAAGATGGTAAAGGTGGATAAAACTAAGGTAAAATCAAATAAAACTCCTCATTTCTACCTTTCTTTTATAGTGGGTAATACTTTGGTTCATAATTGTATGGTGGATAATGGAGCTAGTAGTACAGTCATGCCTAAAGACATTGCAGACAAGTTTGGCCTTGTTTATGAGCCAAACACTTATGGGGTATTTCAATTGGATGGGTAACCAACAAATATGGTTGGCATCATCAAATATCTGAAATTGACATTACATGCTTATCCCAAAGTTACTATTTAGTAGGATGTTGTTGTGGTAGACTTGCCTCCTTGCTTTGTTATGTGCCTTTCAAAGGACTTCACCTCAAATATTGGGGGATATTTAGTTGATGATTGAACTTATTTAACATTAATAACTAGGTATGGTACCAAGGTAATGATTCATTCTGAAAATATTTCATGTTTCCATATGGATCCATATATGCCAAGTGTTTTGAACACTAACTGTATCATCTCAGATGATGTACTAGAAACTAGTGGAGTATAAAATGGATCACCTTTGGATGGAGTTCTAGATTTGTTTCTTGATGAGTGGGCTTAAAATTTGCATGATAATTATCCTTATAATATGATTGAATAAGAAAGACTTGGTGTGCATTGCCTTCATGAGAATGATGCACTAATTATTTCCATGGTTAAGGATGATGAATCTAGTGAAGGTATGTGGCAATTTTACTTTGATGGATCAAGGAATAAACATGGTACCAGAGCTGGAATGATTTTGTTTTCTCTAAAAAAGAAAATATATTTTTCTTTTATTAAGTTTTATTTTGGCTTTTCAAATAATATTTCAGAGTATGAGGCACTAGTTCATGATTTGTAGTGGGCTAGGAAGATGAAATTCAATACTTTACAAGTTTTTGGTGATAGTGAACTTATAGTTCACCAAGTAAGAGGTTAAAATGCATATAATTTTTTTTTGCTTAAATCTTATAGGCATAGAATATGGGACTTACTTGAAGATTTATAAGCTTTTAACATTCAAGTAATACCAAGAGGTGAGAATAAACATGCAGATAGGCTAGTTATCATTGGGGCATAATTTAGTATCCTAAGTGATATAAAAAGTAAAAATATTTAGTCACATATAAAGGTGGTTGTAAGGCATTCTATTCTAGATAATCATGAGAATTGGCAAGTGTTCGAAGATGACAATCAAATTGTGAGATTCTTGCAAGAGGAGGCTGAGTTTTCTTAAAGAAACCAATCAAAGTATTTACATTAGTATGGTGATCAATTTGTGCAACTAAAAACAAATAATTTTCCCAAGGGATTGGTCACACTTTAGAAAAAATTTAGTGGTGATGATGAGCTAAGAAAGGTTAAGTCATCCTTTTCAACAAAAGAAGAGCACTATGCCAATGTAGATATTGTAGCTGATAAGAATTTAAAGTTGGGTAAAGTATACACTCCTTCACAAAATGAAGCTTTCATTGAGTTATGCATAAGTTTTGTTGATGTCTTTTCATGGAAATATAGTGATCTCAAGGGATTTGACCCAAGTTTAGCTCAACACACAATTAAGTTAGAGGTTAAAACTAACCCAGTGAGACAAAGACAAAGGCCCATTAATCCTAAGCTTGAGCCTATGATGAGAGCTGAGCTTCACAAGCTCATAGAGTCAGCTATTATATATCCAATCAAGCACATAACTTGGGTGGAAAATCTTGTTCTGATATGAAATAAGAATAGTGAGATTATATTGTGCGTTAAATTTTATGATTTGAATAGAGCTTCACTTAAAGATCACTATCCATTTCCATCAATGGAACAAATTTTATAGTTGGTTGCAAGTTCAGAGAGGTTTTCCTTGTTGGATGGATATAGTGGATATAATCATATTTTGGTCAAAGAAGAGGACCAATTTAAGATAGCCTTCACAACCAAGTGAGGGAAATTTGCATACCAAAATATGCGCTTCAATTTATCTAATGCTAGAGCAACCTTTTAGAAAGCCATGGATATGGCATTCCAAATCCTTCTTAACAAGTTTGTACTTGTTTATTTGGATGATATAATAGTGTTTTCAAAGAGTGAAAGTGATCACATGGTTCATCTCAAGAAAGTGTTCAAAAGGTGTAGGGAATTTGGGGTATCTCTAAATCCCAAAAAGTGTGTCTCTTTAGTTCATGAAGGTAAAATCCTTGGCCATATGGTTTCAAAGTATGGTTTAAGCATAGATTCTGAAAGGATAGACTCCATTCTTGTACTCTCCTTTCCTAAACACAAAAGGCTATGCAAAGCTTTTTTGGGAAAATCAACTTTATAAGGAGATATATTTCATATTTTTCCATTTTAGCTATGCCACTTACAGCCATGCTAAAGAAAAATCAGAGCTTCAATTGGTCCAAAGAAGGAGTAAAGAGTTTTGAATATATTAAGAAATCCATAGGTAGTGCTCTTACACTTATAAATCTATATTTCATAAAGGATTTTATTTTTTATATATATGCTAACATGGACACCATTTCAGTCATTCTTATGCAACAAAATTATGAGGCTTTGGAGCAGCCAATAGCCTTATTTAGTCAAGGATTAGAAGAGTATGAAACAAGGTAATTTTTTGTTGAAAAACATGTACTTTCATTTATAAGGTCTCTTAAAAAATTTAGATACTTTTTGTCTAACAATAAGATACACCTAATGGTTTCTCATCCAAGCATCAAGGAGTTCCTTTTGAATAAAGATATAAATGAGAAGAGAGCTGGTTGGATAACCAAGGTAATGGATTATGATGTGGAAATTAAGGTCACAAAGTTTATTAGAGGCAAAGGACTTTGTGAGCATCTAGCTCAAGACTTGTAGGGGACTAATGAGGTTGTTTTGGTGTCAAATGATGCAGAGGTTACAGTTGGTCATACCTCACTTTCCAATTGGTTTCATGACTTGGTAAGCTATCTCTAAGATGGTATTTGTCCCTCTCATCTAAGTGATTCAAAAATAATATATTTCAATTTTTAGTCAATTCCATTCTTGCTTATTGATGGTGTTTTTTTCAAGAAAGATATCAATGGCATGTTGTTAAGATGTATAGAGCCAAGTCAAACTTAGAGATTGCTTAAAGAATTCCATGATGGACATGGTGGAGGACATTTTTTCTATAAGATATACAGCCCTTAAGATCATGAGAGGTGGGTACTATTGGCCTAGTATATTTAGTGATTACCATGCATGGGTAAGGAAGTGCAAATAGTGTGCTATGTTTGTAGGAAAAGTAAAACTTACAGCCTTACCTCTTTAACCAATTATGGTGGATCAGCCCTTTGTCCAATGGGGATTGGAATTTATTAGTCTCATAAATCCTCCTTCAAGTTTAGGATATAAATGGATTCTAAATACTACAAATTACTTCACATGTTGGATAGAATCAGTGGCATTGAAAGAACTAAATGAAACCAATGTTATATATTTCTATGAAAGTTTTATTAATAGATTTGGATTTCCTTCAAATATTATTTCCAATAATGCAATGGCTTTTGTGAGAACTAGGATCAGCCAATGGGCTGTCCAACATGGAATTTATCTTAGCACTTTAACAAACTATTATCCACAAGGCAATGGACTTACTTAATATATGAATAAGAACCTATTGAAGATCATAAGGACTATTAAAGACAATCAAAGATCATGGCATCTCAAGTTGAATTCATCTCTATGGGATGATACGATTACATACAAAAGATCAATAGCCAAATCTGCATACAAGCTAGTATATGGTAAGGAAGCAAGGTTACCCATTTCTCTCGAGTTTCTTAATTTAGAACTAATGCATCAACTTGAGTTGTTGGAAAATGACCCCATGGAGATCATGTATGTTGAGCTTATGGAGTTGGAAGAGATAATAAATCAATCCATGCTAGCCATGGAAATTCATCAAGCACAAGTGAAGAGAGATTTTGACAAGGGAGCTTCTTCATGAAGTTTCAAAGGATATTTGGTACTCAAGTGGGATGAGGATAGAGCTAAACCAGGAAGGCACACAAAGTTTGAATCCCTTTAGAGTGGCCCATACACAATCTCTAGATGCAAATCCCATAATGCCTTTTAGCTTCAAAGATGGATGGTGAGGAGCTTCCAATCCCAGTCAATGGGATACATTTAAAACATTTCTATTGAAGAGCTAAGTTTATTTGTTTGTTTTCCTCCAAGTGTTATTTAAGCACATTATTTTAGTTCTTTTTTATCCCAAATAAGCACTTATTTGCACATTTTCTTTGTTTAGTTAGTTTTCTTATTTTGTGTGTTTCCCTTCTTATTTTTGGAGGATGAAGGTTGTCTCATGTCAGGTCAAAAGAGAATTTGCAGTCATCGACCAAATGTATCATTACTTTGTGAGTTCAGGAGTCATGTACATGGTCTAGTTCTTAACCATATCAGGCATGCTTACTAGCTAAGTCACCAAAATGTTAGTGATTTTGGCCTGTCAAGGCCAAATTACTATCCTTATTATTTGAAACTTTCCTTAGAATGGTCAAATTTCTCCTTGTAGCTGGTCATTTATGGTCTTGTTAGCCTAGAGCCCAAAGAAAGAAGAAGTGGAGAACTTGATTAATCAAAAGTACAAGTTTATTTTCTTTTGGGACTCTTTCTCACCAAGTGTTTATTCTTTTAGAAGTTTTTGTTTTCAGGCTTTTTATCTAAGTGTCAGGAATTTTTTCAAACATTTTGTCCAAATCAATATTCTTGAAGGATATTTTTTCGAAGGGATTGTTTCAAACATTTTGTCTGAAAAAAATTTTCTAAAGGGTACTTTTCTCATCATAAGACCATTTCAAAAGTTTTGAAGGGTTCATTTAAAAAGTGTCGAAGAGTTCTTTTCAAAAAGGAAAAGACCATTTCAAAAGTTCTGAAAGACCATTTCAATTTTTCTAACAGTCTATTTCAAGAATTTTGAAGGTTATTTTTAAAATGAAAGGTGTCTTTTGAGAATTTTGAAGGGTCCATTTCAGTTTTTTTGAAAGTTCATTTTCAAAAATTTTGACGGGTCTATTTCAAAAGGCCAAGGGGAACTTTTCAAAATCTGAAAGATCCTTTGCAAAAAATATGAAAGGCACTTTTAGGAAAAATGGTCCATCTTAAAAGTTTTAAAGGGTCCAAGCAAATAGTATAAAGACATAATTTCCTTCAGACAAATTATTCATAGGAAAGTGATAAGCAAAAAGTATGAAGACATGGTTTATTTTAGATAAGTTGTCTATAGGAAAGTGCATAAGGAAATAAGCTGTGGACAAATTGTCTGAAAGAAAAGTTCATCTCAAAGTGCCAAAATAATTCCTTTGGGAGAAATGTCTGAAGACAAAATCTTGAAGAGGAAAGCTCAAATATAAAATATTGAAATAAATAGGTCCATAGAAATAGATAGAAACAAAAACTCCAAAAGAAATAAACATAAACAAATAGCCCGAAATAAAAGGCCACAAAGAAATACCCTGAAGGAATACATGCAAAAATGAAGAGCCCAAGATCAAAAGGCCAATGAAATTCAAGGAAATAACATGGAGTTTCAAACACTACATGTTTGATCTTAACATGAAATTTCATGCATGCTTCATTTTTCAAATCCCCTTTTCATGCAGGTGGAGGCCATTTGTAGTTTATTGGTCTTGAATTTGAGTTGATTTTTTGTCAAAGTGTCACATATATTCTGATTTATCTTATTAATTGAAGGATTTCAACACATCCAACTTTTTCAAAGTGAATTTCTTCATCTAAGGATTGGTGTAGCATTATCTCATGCAGGATGGAGTTACTTGGAGTTGACTAGACAAGGTTTATCATGTATTTTCCTTATTTTCCATGCAAATAACTTTCTTTTATTTCAACCCAACTTCCAAACATATCAATTAGAGTTTCTCTTTAAATATTCGATGTAGCTTTCATGCATGGAGGATATTAGTCCAAGATGGGCCCACCATCCTTTTCTAATGCCAAAGAGATTTTTCATACAAGACATAAGACAAAAGGATATTATTTGAAGGCTTGGTTATCTTTTGATAGCTCAAGTGAGACTTGTGTGATGTGGGAGTTGATCTCCTCACTTATTTTCAATTCCAATTTCTTGGCTTTGGTATGCTTTTTACTATATAAGTTGGCTTTTCAGCGATTTGGAAGGATCTCTCTCTTGATAAGACTAGACTCTATCAAGATTGAGTTTTGTAACCTTTTCAAATAAATAGAAGGACTATTTTTAGACTCCAGGGGGATAGTATAGTGTATTTATGTCAGTGATTTGCATATGTGATAGAATTTTCTTCCTTATCAAAACTTGATTCTTACCTAGTTACTAGTTTATCAGATTATACAAGTCATGTTATGTGTTTGATGTCTTTTGGCTGAAGTCATAGTGGATGTAAGTGGCTAGTTAGTGCTTTAAATTATGCCTATTCCATCATTTACCTCAAGCTTTGATCACCAGATAAAACCTTTTTATAAAATATTTATGCATAGGAGTCAATTGGAGTTGAATATTTAGTCTTTTCTTGTCTAATCAATGTTTTAGAAGCTCAAATTGAGTGGATAAACCAAATTATAGGTGTATCACCATCATTAGATAGGATTTCCTTTAAATTTTCTTTCTTAATTTTTTCCTCTTCCCTTTTCTCGGTAGTTTGTAGCATAGAGTAGAGATCCTAATTGATATACCAAAGGGAGCTAGCCCTTAGAAACTAGATATTCAATCTGTTGATTAGGCCACCCATAGCCTAGGATTATTTTCCTATTTTAGCAAACTATGAAGGCCTAAAACTACCTTTACAAGGGTGTGAATCTAATTGAAAACAATTACATTCAAATATTATATAATTGTCTTATACTTTTGAGGTGAGGTGATTACCAGTTCCTATCTTTCCCTTACCTTAAAGGGGGGAATATCATAGAGACATGCTCTCCACACTTGGTATAGTTTTTAGATTATAGTAGGGGCATGATTTAGAAGCATTTTCTCCACATTCATTTAGTATGATACTTATATTAGTTTCCAAATTATAATGGGGGCATGCATTCAAAGCATGTTCCCCATAATAATTTAGTATGTGGTACTTATATCAATTTTTAGAATCAGTGAGATCATGTCTATGGGCATGGATTTCACACATTCATAGTTCTTAGATTCAGCGGGGGCATGATTTGAAATCATGTTCTCCACACCTATTAATTATTCAGCATCTCCAATTTATAGTGGGGGCATGTTTTGGAAACATTTCATCCATATTGGTACTTATATAAGTTTTCATATTTCTTCATATATAGTGGGGGTATGCTTTGGAATCATGTCCTCCACACTTAGTTATCGGAATTGGCCAAAGCACATAGTTATATGATTCAAATTCATAGTTGTTGTAGAATTATATACATTGGTACTTTTGTTATATATAGTTTCAAAATTAGACATATCTAAGGTGTATATGCTATGAAAAATGTGCCTAATATTTCAATCTAAATTAATTTTAGATTCCAAAACTCTCTTATGGAATATTACCATATCACAGACTTTTTTATTTTGATACCTCACAAACATTTAAGGAGTTTTATTAAGACAATCTATTATAATAGTTGGTTCACATTTTGGTATGGTTAAGGTGAAAAAATCTCTCAATATTTCCAAGTTTTAAGGATAGAATTGATCATCCAACCTCACTAGGTTATAAGTATCATTGGGTTGCATGATTGAGCTAATCTCAACTTATGGGTGGCAACTCACTTTCAATCTAAAGTTAGGGGCATATGCCTTCCAATATCTCTCTCTATCTATCTATATATCTATCTATCTCCTTATATATATGCACTTTAAAATTTTATCTATATTTATCCTAATCTCAATCTCAAAGCCTTACAATGATATATCTTTCTCAAAATTACTTTCCAATAGGCAAGGCGATTACACATAGACACATAGGTGTACTCCTAGACCTTACTCTTTTAATTTCATTCTATTTCAAGTAATTTTAACCCAAATTATATGCACTAATTTTATACTATGTATGCTCTTGGTTGCATTTCAATCACCAACAAATCACTCAACTGGGCACATACAAAGACAAGGTGTGTATACACACCCAAGTATGCATTTTTTTCCTTTAAACTAGTAATTTCATTACTACTAGATTAAAGGGTGGGAAATGTAGATGATATTTTATGATTATATGATGCCTCTGTCTTGTATACGTGGCAAACTCAAGCCTTAGTTGTTCCTCTCAATTCTTTACCTTTACCACTTCCACAAGTCTTTCATCTACTTTATATTTGTGCCTCTTGGCCTACATCTCTTAGTTTGACCAATCTTATGTTGATGACCCAGGTCATCTATCTTGCCTGGAATGCTTAAAATGTACTTATCTTCCATCTCTACAAGTTTTAAACCTGTACCTACTCTCTTTCTCCCTAGACACTCATCCAAGATAGACAGTAGCATCAACATTATTATCTTGTCTCAATGCAAGTGTCTATTGCCCTAAAGTCATCCAATTTAAAAATGAAACATTTCTTAATGGTTAACCTAAGTTATTTAATAAAATTTATTACTCCAAAAGTATTGATATAAATAAAACATCAACTCTCATTTATTTCACACCTATCAACACCTATAAAAATAACAAATAGACTAAATCACTTATCAAAAACACTCTATCAAACATTCAAATGAATAAATCTTCCCTATTTCCATACTAGTTATAGATATGACACTTCTATAGGTCTAAGGTAATAAAAGAGCATCCCAAGAACCTAATTTTACAAGTTACAAGCTAAGTTATTATTTTACTTGTTTTACACATTGTATGATTCACACATAATCCAACACATAATGGAGAACTACATGAGTCTAAGGCCCTCTTCCAGACTATTGGCTATGTAGGCAATATCCTTTAATAGTAGGGTCATTAGGGTTAGCTCGACACTATGTGCCCACTAACCCATTTTTCTCTAAGGTCACATTAAGGATGGAAATCTAGGGTTTTGTCATTTCACAAAGATCTATGGTCATAATACTTTATACAACTGATCATAAAGTGAGTTAGTTCAAGTATGATATACAAGTATTATAAACTAGAATGAAAGGGTTGCAATTAGAGATGATGAATAAAGTAGATTATATCAATCTATGCTTAGATGATCTCATAAACAAACTTGGTATAAATATGAATTTTTTTCAAAATCCTCAAAACTAACCACAAATCATTAATACTCAAGCCAATCATGGTGGATCTTTGGGTCCAAATATTTCACAACCTAGCTTGGGTGGATATCTGAGCCACTCCCAAACAAATCCTAATCCACTGCATGTAAGAAACAAGACTCCAAAATTCAAAAAGTGGAATTTTTATGGGAAGGATCCCCTTACTTGGATCAACCAAATGAATAATTTGTTGATATACATTAGATCTCATGTGCATAAAAAGTGGTTATAGAATCCTTGTATTTGGAGTCAAAGTAATTTATTTGGTATCGATGGATTTACACTTAAAATAAAAATAAGGGCCTTATTATTACTTGGTCAATGTTCATGAATGAGATACAAATACACTACCATCATCGTGTAATAAAAAACTACTTTATCTAATTAGCAAAGCCATGACAATTAGTTTTAGTTAAAGACAATATTCAAAAAATTTAAAACTTATCTTTGAGGGTGGATGATGTCTTAGATGACAACATGAATAATATCTTCTTGGGTGGTCTCAAGGATACAATCTAATTGAATGTTTGAATTTTTAATCCAAGCATTATATCTGAATCCAAAATATTTGATCATAGGGTAGAGGAAAGAGATATGGTCAAAAGGAAGGCTTTCACTAGAAACAAAGAGTGTTTTGGTCCAATGCAAACCCTCTCTTAGCCTAAAAGATTGACTCCTCACCAAATTTAAGATAAACAATCCAAAGGGTTATGTTTCAATTAATTTATCAAATGGATCAAAGGTCATAAGTGTGCTGAGAAGAAATTATTCTACATTGAAGGGGCCAATGATGAAGAAGATGATGAAATAAAATATGGTGAATAGGATGAAGTGCCTGAATTAGATTTAGAAGAGTCCCATCCCACTATTTCAAGCCATATACTTTATGGTATTAACACTCCCCAAACTCTCAAACTTGGGGGTTACCTAAAGAAACAAAAGGTGATAGTATTGATTGACTCTGACAGTACACATAATTTCATCAACAATAAATTGGTAGCATGACTAAATTTTTTATTTACCCTACTCTAGAGTTTCAAGTTATGATTATAAATGGGGGTATGATCAATTATTCTGTTAAATGCCATAATATCAAATTGGACATGGGAGACACCAATCTAAATTCCCCTGTGTATCTTATTCCCATGGGTGGAGTAGATATTATGTTAATAGTCTAATGGATCACTACCTTGGGTATGATTGAGATGAATTTCCAAGAGATCTTCATGCACTTTCATTCTGAAGGAAAAACTTATGAATTAATGGGAATGTGTACAAAATCTCCATAGTTGTTTAGTTATCATCAAATTCAAAAGCTTCTTCATAAAGGGGTTGATGCAGTTACTACTGGGTTATGCTCCATAAAAGTTCAGCCATAGAAGATCTCTACACATCTTGATATCCAACAAATTATTGATGACCACTCAACCATTTTTGAAGCAATTCCAAAAGGAATAAAACCAATTCAATATCATGATCATTCCATTCAACTTATTTCAAGTAGTCAACTACCAAACATTCACCCTTATAGATACCCATATGTCCAAAAGAGTGAAATTGAGAAAATGGTACATGAGATGTTGGAGGTTGGTACCATCAAGCATAGCCAAAGTGATTTTTCATCTCCAATAGTCATGGTTCGTAATAAGGATGAGACTTTAAGAATGTGCCCAAATTATAGAGAACTCAACAAATGTACCATAAAATATATGTTCCTTATCCCATTAATTTATGATTTATTGGATGAGTTACATGGTGTTGTTTACTTTACAAAATTAGATCTTCATTCAAGATACCATCAATTTTGGATCTAAAGTGAGGATATCCATAAGATTTCCTTTAAAACTCATGAAGGACATTATGAATTTTTGTAATGCCTTTTTGTCTCACAAATGCCCCATCAACATTTTAGAGTCTGATGAACACTATTTTTGGCCATTTTTATGAAAATTTGTGTTGGTATTTTTTTATGACATTCTCATATAAAGTAAGACTTTGGAAGAACACTTATAGCATGTGAAAAAGGTCCTGGTCACTCTAAAAAATCATAAAATATATGCAAAACCTTCTAAATGGTATTTTGGTTTAAAAGAGGTAGAATACTTGGGTCACATTATTTCACATGAAGGATTCAAGGTAGACCATCAAAAAATCAAAGATATGATTGACTGGCTAGTTCCAAAATCTATGAAAAACCTCTATGGGTTTTTGGGGTTAACAGGTTACTATCACCAATTTATGAAGAGTTATGGTAGTATCATAGCCCTACTTACAACATTTTTAAAAAATAAATCTTTCCATTTGATTTAAATATCCACCAAGGCCTTTGAGAAACTAAAAGTGGCCATGTGCACTATTCCAGTTTTAGCTAACCCAGATTTTTCAAAGACTTTCATTATTGAATGTGATACATTAGGATCTTGAATTGGGATCATACTCATGTAGGAAGTTAAACCACTATAATTTGAGAGCCATCAACTCAAGATTAAGAATCTCTTAAATCCAATATATGAGTAATAAATGATGGTTATACTTCATCAATCAAACAATGAAGACCTTATCTAATGGGTAGACATTTTTAAGGTAAAAACTGATCATGATAGTCTCAAATATTTTTGGAACAATGATTGTCTTTTGAACAACAAAAGTGGGTGACTAAAATGTTAGGGTAAAAACTTGAAATAATATACATTAAAGGTAAATATAATGTGGTTGATAATGCATTATCTATGAAGGATGAATCCACTAAGTCATGGTTGTGTGGCATGACTATTTGAAAGGTTGATTGGGTGGAAGAGGCCAGATCTAAATGGGAAAGTGATGTGAATACTCACAATTTAATTCATAGTCTCCATAATGAATCTAGTGCCTCATAAACAAATTTATGTAAATGGAATGTCTTATGGTATAAATATCAGTTATACCTATGCAATAATTCTTCCCTAAAAAATAATATCCTTGCCAAGCTTAATCCATATCCCATAGGAGAGCATTCAAGGTTTTTTAAAACTTAGCATTGAGTCAAAAAGGATTTATTTTGGGAAGGACTCAAAGGGGATGTACAAAAACATTTGTTTTAATGCTTGGTGTGCCAACAAAACAAAGGATAAATAATTAACTTTTCATGTCTTTTCCAACCTTTATCTATTTTGAGTCAACGATGGGAGGAGGTGTCTATGGATCTCATCACTAGTTTGCCTAGGTTAGAAGGTAAAAATGTCATCATGGTGATAGTATATAGAGTCAAAAAATATTCCTATTTATGTGACTTATCATAACCATTTATATTTATTATTTTAGCTACTTCATTTTTACATATAGTTCAAAAGCTACATGGCACCCCCAAGATCATAGTGAGTGATCGTGATCCAATTTTTACCAGTAATTTTTAAACTAGTTTATTTTCATGTTTGGGTACTCAATTAGCTCATAGTTCATCCTATCATCCTCAATATGATGGGTGAATTGAGGTGATCAATAAATGTATAGAATATTATCTTCATTTTTTTGCATCAGATAAATTAAAAAATGGGTTTTATGGCTATCACTAGTTGAATGGTGGTATAACACTTCATTCCATGTCTTTTCCAAAATGTCTCCATATGTGGCACTATATGGGTACTAACCTCCTTCCATCACCTCATCATTGTAAATCCATACCAAAGTGTGTGCTTTAGAAGAGCACATTCACCACCACAAGAAGTTCTTATTAGTCTTAGAGAGAATTTAGCCATGGCACAGAATCACATGACACAAATAAGATGATCAGCATCATTATGAGTGAACTTTTGAAGCATATGATTAGGTATTTTTTGTCTCTAACCAAACAATAAGTTGTCCCTAAAGTAATAAAAAAAGGATAAAAAACTATATCCTAAGTATTATTGTCCTTATTAGATCCTAAAAAATATTGGTAATGTCACCTATAAATTGGAGCTTCCCCATTGTACTCGAAGAACGTAATTGGATAAACCATCTCTATACGAGATGAGTTACCTATAATATATGAGGAAGGTTGTGTCATACTTTAACCTGAGAATATTCTTGATACATGTAATAAATGACTTCAGACAAAAGAGATTAAGGAGTATCTAGTCAAATGGAAGAATTTTCCTTATGAGGATGCCAAATGGGAGGATACAAAAAAAAATTAGTAGCATCCAGAGCTATTAAACATTGAATGAAACATTGTTTTTAAGGAAGGAGTCATGTTAATCTCTTAATCTATGGCATACTCTTCATTTCTAATTATATTCCTTCGTTAATTATTAAGTTAGGGTTACTTGTTAAGATGTAAGGGTGGGATGAATGGGTGAAACTCCCCAAATTAACTCTCTATATATGGATGAGTATGGCTCACTCCAATAATCATACGTATGAATTATATCTTATTTTAAGGATTTGGAGGTTGCCCCTTTGAAGTGGATTAAATATATTTTTCTATATTTTAGTTATTTTTGATTTATTACTTAAATTTTGAATAAAGTTCATTACATAGACTATCTTAGCATAATAAATTTAGTGTATTCTTATATCTAAGTTTAGCATCTAATTGGCTTGCTATAGATATGATTATTATGTATACCCATTTAATAATCTATATAACCCAAATCTAGATCCATTTTAAGGTTAAATTTATGCTTTAAGGTGTTTCTATGATTTACTAACTCAATCATTAAATGCCTTCCAACCCCTTGTGAATCATTTTTTATCACACTTATTTATTAACATTACCGAAAAGATTTCATATGCCCAAATTTCAAAAATTAAACAAGGAACCAATAAACCTATCAATGAATGTGTCTTAAGGTACAAAAAAATAATAGGTAAAATGACCAATCATATGGAAGATAAAGAGTTTCAAGATATTTTCAAGCAGAGTTTACTTGTTCTTTTACATGAGACCATTGTGTTCAAAAATTTCAAATTTTTTGATGACTTATGCCACATTTTTCATGATCATGAAATGAAACTTATCTCATTGAACAAACTTAAGTATGTAACAAATACACCAACTACATCTACATTTAATTCCTAGTTTACTATCGAACCAAGTTATAAGTTCAAACCTCTTGAGCCTAAAAAAAATAAACACCATGGTTAATATGGTGTCACAATAACCTGATCAGCCTATCTTATCCAATACACCATGGAGATAATTTACACATTTACCTAAGTCTTCCACTTCATTACTCCTATAGCTTATTAAATTCTATAATATATCTCTCCTTCATCTTATAGAGGTTGATATGAGTAGACCTATACCCAAAGGGTATGATTTGAATGCTTATTATGACTACCACCAAGGCTCTAGGTATGCTAAAAATAGAATTTTTACCTTTAATCATAAGATCTAATACATTATTGATGACCAAAGGATTATGTTTGATGATCCTCCAAAGGAATTGAATTCACAACTTGGTGACCACCACAAGTAGAAAATATTTAACAATCCTTTATAAGATCATTCAAACAAGGATCTAGAAGTGAAAATGGCATATAATGCACACCCTCCTCCATCTCATCATGAGCACCCATTGGATGGGATTATTGGTTCCTAGACATGGCATACACCTCATATGGTTTAGAGACCCTACATTACTTTACATGACAGTGAGATTAGGGATGATGACTCAAATATTTATTCGATCATACCTTGATCACTAGCTACACATAGTGTTATGATTGATCATGGTACAAGTGAGAACATGTTTATCATGACATTACTTATGCATCTAGGTTATATAAATCATGATTTATATCCTTCAACCATATTAGTTAGAACATTTTATGAGACCTTGAAATAGGTTCTTGGTGAGATTAACTTACTTATATAGGTGGGTCTTTCCCATGTGGTTACTAACTTCTTAGTTATACCTTCCATGGGTGTCTTTGATATGTTATTGGGATGACCTTAAATACGTACACTTTGAGCAGTACCATCTACAGTGCATGGGTGTCTTAAATACATTCATGCCAATAAGGTAATTAAAATGTATAGAATTCCAAATGAACATCCTCTTAAGCAAGATAAATTTATACCCATGCAATTAATTAGAAAATCTCATGTGGTTAATCCTCCACAAAAGGATAAGCAATAGTTAATTCCCTTTACTAGGTGGCCAATACTTGAGAGACCATTGCATCAGATATCCACAGTGGGTTATATGAAATCCTTAATTACTATTCACCATATTCATATATGTAGATCACCTACACATATTATTACTATTGTTCAAAATAAACTATAGACTATTTAGTAATGGGATCCATGAACCCCTACTCCTATTATTTTTGCTTCATAACCATAGAGTCTTATTTTACATATGTACAGCATCACAAATACTATAGTGATAGATATTACACCTATACATAATCCTTGATAGTACTAATAGTTTATTAAACCAAGTTCATATTGGGTAGATATATATGATAATCCTTTGGATGTGATCACAGGATAGTCTTTTCCTTTTACATATTATAAAAATACCAAAAAAAATTAAAAATCCAAAAATATTTCAGCATTTACATGTCTTATTAGCTCCTTGGCATATATGTTGTCAGTTATATGTTAGTGGATAACATATTAGTATTTTATATATACACATGTGTTTCATATATATTTAGAGTGTGATATAGGCATACACAAATACATGATTCATGCACTTTTGGATGTTGGGTTTTCTCTCTACTCATTTCATATGGACATTGGGGGCATCTACTTATTTAATCATGATACACCTAGGTTATATCATGTTATGATCACTTTAAATTATCATGTTTGAGCTCATATATGTACTTAAACATGCCTTTGTATGTTTATATCTTTTACAATATACTTGATATTCTATGTACTTAACATTTTTGTGAACACATATGTTTAGGGACTCATATGCTATTATTATGTTGGTTGCTTATGCTTTAATTTATGTACTCCCTTAAGTGTCTTTTCTTGATGTTATATTACTTGTTTGAGCATTTAAATATGCTCTACTATTTATGGTCATCATGCATTTGTTTGCTTATTTAGCTTTTGAATATGTCATTATTTGTTATATGTTGACATTTGAATATGTCATTATTACTTTGTGTACATTTTAAAAAGTCATGTCCCTTTGATTGTGTGGCATTTGAACATGCCACTTGTTTATTGTCTACTTAGACCATTAGATTTTGATTTGACTTTGAGTGCTCTTGTGTGTGTGTTTGATTAATTTTTTAGCTTGTACTATTACTATCTAGATATTGCCATGATCTACATCATACATCTTAGGAATTACTATGATCATATTGTTTATGCTTCAATGATATATCTACCTATACATGTTCCATATATATGGTACAATCATAGTTTACATGGATATCTTATCTTTTTGAGGTAAGGTGACTACTAGTTGTTACTTATCATCACCTCAAAATGGGATTATATTAGTGGGGGCATGTTATAGAGGCATGACTTCCACATTGATTCACAAATTTAGATTTCCATGGGGGAATGTTCTAGAAATATGTTCTCCACATTTTTTACAATTTCAAATTTAGTGGGTGCATGTTTTGGAAACATGTTCTCTACACTTATTCAGTATTCAACATACCTAGATTACAATAGAGGTAAGTTTTAGAGACATGTCTTTCACATTGGCACTTACACCAATTCTCATATTTAGATTATAGTGGGGGAATGTTTTATAAACATGTACTCCACACACCATTTTCAATTTTAGATTATAGTGGGGGCATGTTTTGGAAATATGTTCTCCACACTTGGACATTTTCAAATTGGCCAAAAAATTTAGTTATATGATTCAGATACACATTTATGGTAAAATTATATACATTGGTACCATTATTATACATAGTTTCATCATGAGACATATCTAAGGTGCATATTTTATGCAATGTGCACCTAATATTGATAAATTAAAATTAGTTTTATATTTCAAACACTTTTAGGGATTGTCATCACCCCCCAAGTTGGACTTATATGGATAATATGGAGCCAATAGACTACAATATTTGGTTCACTTGTTGGTATGGATAAGGTGATTAAATCACTCACTCCTACCAAGTTTATAAGTTGGACATGATTACATCATCCAAACTCACTAGTTTTATAGTGTGAGTTGACTTGGTTCATTCACACTCATCGTGTTATAAGTATGATGGGGTCATGCAATTGAGCTAATCTCAACTACCAGGTGGTGTCTCACTTTTTCTCCAAGATTGGGAAATTCATCCTCTAATCTATCTCTATTGCTTTAGATATATACACTTGATAGATTTTATATTTGTCTTAATCTCAATATTATTTATTCATAATGATACATCTTTCAAATCAAATATACAAAAGGTAAGATAATTGTATTGATACATATGTGTACTCCTAAACCTTGCTCTCTTTCAATTTCAATCATTTAAATACTTTCAATTTTAGATTATATGCATTTTTTATATACTATAACATACTCTTGGTTGCACATCAGTCACCAATAAATCGCTCAAGTTGGACTCAAGCAAATGAATGTGTGTTATACATACCTAGGTACAAATTCCTTTTCTTTTAAACTAGAAATTTCATTACTATATTAAAAGAGGGGAAATTTAGACACTATTTTTGAATTACATATCACCTTATTCTTCTACACTTGGAAAATACATATCGTGGATGTACCTTCAACTTTTATACCTTTCCCACTACCAAAAATCTCATATACACTATCTCTTTATGCCTAATTGCTTATCTCTTAGTCTGACCAATGTCATTCTAATGACTTAGGCCTTTTACATTGCATAAAATGATGTAAACATTTTTATCTTCCATCTCTATAAGTTTTAGACCTGTACCTATTTTCCAACTACCCAAACACTTGCATCCCAATCAAATGCCTATGTTAATACAACTATCCTATTTCAACATAAATGTATAGTGCCCTAAAGTCATATAATTTGAAAATAAAAGGTATTCCTAAGGTTGGTCTAAGTGTTTTAATGTGATATATTCTTCAACGGGATTGGTATAAATACAATATCAACCCTCATTCATTCCTCACCTAAAAAAGACCTAGAAATAGCTAACAACTCACAAGACAACTTACCAAAGGCATTAAACCAAGTACTCAAGTGAGAAAAGCTTCCCTATTTTCTCCTATTTCCATATTAGTCATAGGGATAACACATATACATATCTAAAGTACTGAAAGAGAATTCCATGAACCATATTTTCCAAGTTACAAGATAATTCATTATTTTACTTGTGTATCACACATTACATGATTCTCACACAATCCAACACGTAAGGGATAACTACATAAGTTCCCTCTTTAGAGTTTTGGTTATGTAGGTAGTGCTCATTGATAGAGGGATCTTTTTGGGTAGTTTGAAATTGTGTGCCCACTAACCTATTTTTCCTACAACCACTATGAAGATGAAGAACTAAGGTTTTATTATTTGATAAGGAGTGACAGTCCATGACCCAAGTCTAAATACACCAAAGCAAAGGTGACATAGAACCTAGAAGCATCCAAGTGATCACATCCAATTTTAATAGGTATTCCATACTAGACACCTATGTCTAAGTTAGATAGTAGAGTCTATGAAACCATCTTGGGTCGATACAAGTGTCTATGGCCTACAACTATAGAGGTCAAATTTCTAAAATTAGATGACTATTTTAGAATCCATATCTAGTCCACTTTTTGCCTATTGTATATCCAAATCTATATTAGCATCAAAACTAGCTAAGTATCTTATTTTATTTATCATTTATATATCTAGCATAGTTATACTTTTTATCTAGCATTAGCCTACTTTAGAGATAGTCTACTATCCTTGTGCCCTAGACTATCTCTACCCCTTTAACCTTAAATTCCTCACATATATATTTTAGGGTTAAATAGTAATCTACAAATTAGGTTGAGACACTTGATTAGTTACTTACACACTTTCCTTTTTCCCTTATCTTTATTTTCAATTTGGGCACTTATCTTTGTTGATTTTTAAAAATTGATCAAAATAATCTAAAATAATTATATCCATGGCACTCCACTTGATTTCCGTTTCATACCTATCATGCCATGTATTTAATTAAATTTTCACATGAGCACATATAGCCTCTTACCTATTTGATAATCATATAAATTCTTATCTATCTTAATCATTTGTGTTACATTGTTATGACTCATTTACACATACAATGGGGGCATCCTATTTAACTTCTTTCTTGTCACACTATAGTTTATCACCTTGTTGAGTATTGTTTAAATTCCTCTTGTTTATTTTATTTTCAAATTCTTTGTTCTTAGTACCTTTTTAAAATATTTTTACATTCAAATATTTTCACAAAATTCAAAAAAAAAAAAAAAATTCAAAAAATGCAAATATTTCAAAATTTTAAAAATTCAAAAGCATGACCTACAATCATTTTTTAAATGTTTTTAGATTTACTTATTTACATATGTTATTTATTATATCTTAAGTAGATAACATATTTAAATTTTCAAAATACATTGATTTCATGATTTACTTGAGTGTGATACAAGGCATAATTTCACAAGGTTCTTCGATGTTGGGCTTCCCTTATTACCCAACAACATTGCTAAGTTGAGGGCATATATTCATTCTTATTGAACATTTAAATAGGTTTTATTTATCCACAACATTTATACTATGTTAAGCTTCATATCATATAAAAAAAATTATAATCACTCATATTATACATGTTTTACATGAATATGTTACTTGCTAACAATGGCATTGATACATCTGGTGGATGCAGCTTAGTCTCAGTTGTTTTATGCTTCCTTTTTCTTAATTTATTGCATAATAAGTTAGAACTCACTTATTTTGGATTGACTATGGCCTTGTATGTACAAAATTATTACTTTTATGGCATCATTATGCCATTTGTGTGTGGCCCTTAGCTTTGTCTATTTATGCAAAATCCACATTCCTTGTATGTAGCCTTTAGTCATTTGAAATCATATGGAAATTAAGTGATAGTTTATGATATTGAATGTATATACATTACTCATTACTTATCATGTGTTGATTTTAACTACTATTTTTACTATTGTGTTATGAACAAATCATGCACATGATGCTTATGTGAATCAATTATATCCATGTTTTATATACAAATTCAATGATATATAAAAATTCTATGATGTAATAAATTCAAACATCTAAATTCTACTACATTTTTATATCTTTCACATATTATTTATTTTGATATAAGTGACTTCCAGACTACATCTCTCATCTCAAAAAGGGATCATCATAATGGGATTGTCTTGAGAATTTAATTCTCATAAGTAAATTCTAGATATGACACTGAACAGTTTTAAATATTATTGTAAGATTCATAAGTTTCATAGTATGGGTATATGTGATATGCATGTGCACTCATTCCTATAATTAATTCAAAACATATTCATGTACATTGGATGCATATGCATGGGCATGTGCAAAGTAATTAACATTACAAGTAATAGATTTAAAAAATAGTCACAAGTGGAAAGTTTTAAAATAGTCAAAGATTTCAATAGTTTTAAATTTTAAATGACATTAAATATCAATTTAGTACAGTATAGAGGGTCTGGTACTGATTCATGTTCAAGTTACTACATATCAATATTCAATTCTCTCAAGTTAAAAAGTTTCTAAGTTTCAATTTTATCAAGTTTCAAAGTTTCAAATTTAATTGAGATACATCTACATCAATGTGATTCATAATATTGTTGCAAGTGGGAAACATTAGAGTCTAGTAACATTCATAATTTATGGTTACAAATTTTTTATGTAGCAAGCCATAGTTAGTGGTTTTACCCCTATAGTTATTTTACAAATTACTCTACATAGTCAAATGAGAGTTGGAGCATAAAATATTTCTAACTCAAGAGCCATTGGTGTAGGATTTTTTTCACCATGTGGTTATACCTACATGGTATACTTATCTAGCTTAGGTGTCACTTAGGTGTATAATAAAGATCATTGGGGAAGATAATCCCATATTCATGAGGATGTGAAGGCATGTTTATCTTCAACCTATATAATGAACCTTCCTATGTACATTTGGCTAACCAACTAGGAACGTTATTGCATTTAAATATTTTTGTACATTGTGAAGTTTTTTCCTCTCATGTGTTCATGATTTCACTACTCTATATAGGTTTACCTTTGTGTATTTGATCTTATCTATTTATCAATCCTCAATTGTGTCCCACTCTAAAATGATGTTAGAGTGATGTTGGTAGATGAATTCCATTGATTTTTTTGCGATATCACTTACATTCTAGCTCCTTATTGGTTTTTTTATGGTCTCAATTATTTTCAAGAGTTTGGTGGGGTTTCATGTAAATCCATGCAAACTAAACTGTCAAAGTCTTTAGACAAAAATGAACACTATTAGATTCAAAAAATTTAAAAACCTTAGGAATGGTTTTAACATGACCTATTTTCATGACAGTCCATTTTTACCATTTTTGGAGGGTTTGAAGGAAATTTTTGGGGTTTGCACATATTTGTACCATTTGGTGCTCAAATAAGAAAAAATTCTATGTTTTTTTTGGGTTTTCAAAAGTATAAAGTGGGTATTTATTGGTTTTTGAATAAGACACATGTTTTTTATAGATCTAGGGTTTTTTGTGCAAGTTTGGTGTTTTGGCATTTTGGCATGTTATGCAATCTTCTAAATGTACATTCAATATATGGCTCCAGCCAAAAATTATACTATCTATATCCATCAGTGACTACCATATATCAAGGGTGACCTAGATCTACACAAAACGTTTGTTGGACAAGTTAACTTATTTAGAGCATGTCAAATTTAAACTAGTGAAGTGCAACACTATTCATGGGCAATGTGGTGGCATTTTTGGGGTGACATCACTCTACCATAAATTAAATAAATCAAGAGGGGGAGCACTCATCCTCACCCTTATCCCCTGGCCACATATAAATTTAGTGATTGGTCACAACCAACCTAAGGAGGCTTAATTTTTCCAAGAAAAGTTGAGACAAATATTTTTCAAACCTAAAATATTAATTTTACAAGGTGAAGTTTTTTTAATAATTTTAAATTCACATAATTTTTAGCCTATAGCTCATTTTAAGTTGTTATTTTTTTGAAAGTACAAGTTTTTTTGAGCTCTACACATTTATGTTATTCTCGAGCCTTATAAAATTGATCTTCTATAATTTCAGAGGGGGTTACATTTCTTCTTCTCTTTTACACACTTGTTTTTATTCTATATATGTATTGATTATATATGCACTTAAATGTTTTGATTATATACGTACTCAAATATAAATTTCTAATCTATGTAATATCAAGAGGAATTTGGTGACTATGCACAGATTGCTCACTTAGATGCATTTTCAATTGAGTTTGATGTCCATCACATTGAGCATGCATGGTTACTTATAATCATGTCGACTCACCTTAATGGATATTAGAAGAGGATAGTTGATTCTTCCTAGTGGTTCTTTATGGAAAGACTAACTATGCTTCATGGTATATGTACATGGAATGCTTGATTGTAGAACAAGACCTCATTCCATTTCTATATGGATAGACTCATGCTCCTACTGACCCTTGTCAATACAATGATTGGGCTTACTCTTGTGACTGTATCTATGGTCACTTATCAATACAGTTTAATGGGATATATTTGGATCACTCTTCATACTCTTTTCAAAGACCCTATTGAGATTTATATCATTCCTCCTCCTCCTCCTACTTCTATTTCTTATGATGACACATTCCTGATGGATGTTACTCTTCATTCTATCGAGTCACCACTATAGAATGGGATTATGTCAAAAATTAGTTATCATATTATAGAATCCACATCCATTTATATATAATATATTGATCTTTCAAAGCCATCACATATTTTTTTTCCATAACAAAACATTTTATGGGATGTGTAGTGTAGTCATGTGACATGCACTAAGATTCCACCTTCCCATATTGCTTGTACAGAGTTAAAATTTACTCCTTCAATATATTCTAGTGATTCTTTGTAATAAGATTACATATGTCTTATGGATTCACCTTATTGGGACAATTTTATACTAGACATCTCTTCTTTATTTGTAGAGTCTCACATTTCAGATATAAATAACACCATTGAGGACATTTATCTTCTCTTTGATGAAAGATTTATCAGAGTTTCATATTCTTCTCTAGATGTAATAAGGTATAAACCCTCATGTTATCTCTCCTTAATTTTATCCTTCATTATTATCATATTCTTAGTTATCCTTATGATTCCTAATTAGATTTTGGCACATTTGAGCATGATCTTGGAGACATTCAAGAATTTTTAAGATATTTATATCTTGATTCCTACCTACATTCCAATTGAGTGGGAATTCAACAATTTGATAGCTCATGGTCTATTTTTTTTAAAGGAAGAGACATCATTGATTGTATAAGGACCTACTATAACATTCATCATGTGACATTTTGTTCTTACCTACTCTCTCTTCTTTGTGGAGGCACATCTTCATCATATTTTTTAGGATGTAGGGTGGCTATAAGTAGTTGTAACTTCTAGTGGGGTTTTTTATCCCATTATTCTTCTTTTCTCTCTCTTTTTTTTTGCGGGGGGGGTTTCTTATAGGTTTTCTCATTTTCTCTACTTTATGATAGATTTTTATGTATTTGGGTACCTCATCAAAACTTTGTGTCAGGATATAATTCTACTACCCACCTAAGCTACACTTAAGGGAGTTGTTGGTATAGGATTTTTTCCACCATGTGGTTTTACCTACATGGTATAATTAGCTTGCTTAAGTGTCACGTAGATGTGTAATAAAGGTCATTGGGGAAGATAATCTCACATTCATGAGGATGTGAGGACATGTTTATCTTCCACTTATATAATGAACCTTCCTTTGTACTTTTGGATAACCAACCAAGAATGCTAGTGAATTTGAATGATTTTGTACACTATGAAGTTTCTTCCTCTCATGTGTTTATAATATCACTACTACATACAATTTTACCTTCGTGTATTTGATCCTATCTAGTTATCAATTCTCAACTATGTCCCACTCTGACAAGAACATCTAAAGGTTTACAAATTGAAACTTGATCACTCTTAATTTTCCATAGGTTTAACATTTCTCCAAAATACCTCAACAAGGGGATAAGTATTTATCCATTATTAAGTTACATGGAAAGTATATTACATAATATTTCAAGTGTATACTTTCTTTGCTCTCTCTTCAAATATTTTAAATCACAAGTTTCATGTTTTGAAATTTTAAAGATGGATAGTAACTGATTTCAATGGCATTGTTGCAAGTTTTGAACTAAGGCATATTGCATGATCAAACTTTTCATCAATATAGAGAGTGTATATACACACTTAGGTTTTCATATAATTTACTCTATTAATTTCACTTTGTTTCATCACTAAAATTGGGGTAAAATGTAGACACATAAAATTGATCATTAAGTGATTGATATTTTTTTATCTTGACATATTTCCTTCACTTGGTTCATTTGACATTTTGATAGCTTGCAAGGTCTATAAAATTGCACACTATTCTAAAAAATATTTTATAAATACTCAAAATATCATTTAGACAGTCTTAACCTACTTATAGGTACCTTTGAGACCTTTTTCAACAGTCTATGTAATTTAGGGATAAGACTACACTAGGTCAAATAAGGTCACGTTGTGGCCTTGTCCACTAGCAGGTCCTTGTCCACCACACTCTAGTGGGACATTTTAAGTTTAAAATGGTCTATTTTACTCCTCTTACACTTCTAGCATGGTTGGTTAGTGAAAATATTTGAAATTATCCCCTATATAAGCACATCAAATCTTTTTTAAAATAATTTAGTTATAGATTATATAGCACCTTAATCTTGTAGACTTGGCAAACTCAAGCCTTGGTTTTTCCTCTTAGTTTTGTACCTTTCTCACTTATGCAAGTCTCACATCTACTCTATCTTATGCTCATTTTCCTATCTCTTTGTCTAACTAGTCTTATGTTGATGACCCATGCCTTCTATCTTGCCCAAAATGCTTAAATTGTACTTATCTTCCACCTTTATAAGTTTTAAGCCTATGCCTACTTTCTTGTTTCCTAAACACTATTATTTGAGATAGATACTAGTATCAACATTTGTGTTTTGACCTGATTTAAGTGTCCAATTCCCTAAATTCATCTTTTTATAAATGAAATGTATATTAATGGTTAGCCTAAGTGTTTTAATATTACGTATCCAAAGGGGTTGATATAAATACAAGATCAACCCTCATTCATTATTAACCTAGCATAGACCAAGGCAACCTATCAAAAGCATTCAATCAAGAATTAAATAAATCAAAAGCTTTATTAAATTCTCCTATTCTCATACCAAACATAGGAACAACACATATATAAGTCTAAAATACTAAAGGATCAGCGCAAGAGCTCAATTTGCCAAGTTACAAGCTAGGTCACTATTGTACTTGTTTTGTACATATTACATGATTCAAACACAAGCCAACATATATGGGATAACTACTTAGTATAAGGCCCTCTTTTAAGTATGGTCCATGTACATAGCGCTCACTAAAAAAGGGGTATTTGGGGTTAGCTTGACACTGTGTGCCCACTAACCCATTTTTTTTCAAGTTCACCATGAAGATAAAGAACTAGGATTTTAAAAATTTGTGAGGAGTGACAGTCCATGAACCATATTTTATTGCACCATAGAAAAGGTGAAGTCAAATCCAAAATAATCTAGGTGGTTGCATCCTTTTCCAATAGGTATTCTACACATGACACTTACATCAAACCCAAATAGTAGCATTGATGTAACCATCCTAAGCTGACATTAGTGTCCAGAGGTCCAAAATTACTCAATATAAAATTATGAGACTATTCTAGAATATTGTTTGATCTGGGCAATAATTCAGGTAATAATTTATGTGACGATTCTACCCCAATTGATGATGGAACTTTTGGGAGTAATAACTTTTGCACTGTAGCTCCAATTGACTCCCTGTTTGAACCATTAGAAATCTAAGAATGAGGAGAATACGGTGAGATTTCATGAGCTCCAATAAATGGTTTTTAACCCTAGAAAACCCAATGGAAGTGCCCCAAATTTTAATTTTAGTAGTGTAATCTAAAAATAGTAATTCCTTGAATTTTTTATTGTTTTAAATCATGGAAGTCAAACCACTTAATCTCCCTCAAGATTGGTGACCTTCCACATCATCCTATTGCTTTCAAAATGTGTATAAATTAATATTTAACCTGAAATGGAAATCAGGCATCTCTTCTTAGAGATAATCATATAGTTGTATCGCGATCTTGAGTAATAAAACATTTCTTCTCATAGAATTCATTGTTACTGTGTTATTTTCATGTTCTTGAAATATTTGTCAATTAAAACTTCTAAGTTTTGGATCATTGTTCTAGTTTTCATCCTACATATTTTAGATCTAGCATTGTGTTAGCATTAGAACTAGCTATGTATATTACTTCTTTGTCATTTTCATACATAGCTTAGTTGTACTTTCTATAGTTAGCCTATTCTTGGTATGAGAAATTTAGTATATGTTTATATATGAGCTTATCACCCAATTGGCCTATTATAGATCTGATTATTATACATGTGCATTATCATTTCTATATATCCCTTTAATAAGCCTCTAGGTGGCATATTTCAAATGTTGGGCCATCCCTCCACTTATGTCATGCAAACATTGGGGGAATCCACTTCTTTGATCTCAATATACTCAAGTTATATGGTTCAATGATCACATCTCATTATCATGTTTAAGATTACATATGTACTTACACATGCCTTCATCCATGATTATATCTTACATAGGGTACTTGATATGTTATACACTTGACATTTTTTCTTAACACATTTGATCCATAGGTTACTACAACATGTTTATGTTGGTTGCTTATGCTTTAATTTATTCACTTCTTTGAATGTCTTTCATTGCTATTGTATTCCTTATTTAGGCATTTGGATATGCTTCTTTGCTTATGACCCTCATGCCAATGTATGCTTTCTTTGACATTTTCATATGCCATTATTTTTTTATGGACATTTGAATATGGCATTCTTGCTTATATGAACATTTAACTAAGTTATATCCCTTCGATTGTGTGGCATTTGAACATGTCCCTTGTTACGATCTACTATGACCATTATCTTTTGACTTGATTTTGAGTGCTCTTGTGTGTATTCTTGTTTACTTTTTGATCTTATACTATTACTATCTATATGTTGTCATGATTCTTATTATGCATCATAGGCCTTCATTTGATCACATTGGTTCTATGTGCTTCAATGTTATATGTACCTATACATGTTCCTTTTATATCTTTTTAAGGTGAGGTAACTACCATTTATTATATTGTCCTTGCCTCAAAGTGGGGGAATATTAGTATCGACATGTCATAGAGGCATTTTATCCACACTTGGCATAGATTTCATATTCAATGGGGGCATGATTTTGAAGCATGTTCTCTACACCTATTCAGTATTTATCATCTCTAGATTATAGTGAGGACATATTTTGGAAACATGTTCTCCACATTGGTACTTATAATAAATTTTAGATTTATCCATATATAGTGGGGAAATGATTTGTAGTCATATTATCTATACTTACATAATTTTGTAAATTGACCAAAGTACATAGTTATATGATTCAGATTTACAATTATGGTATAATTATATACATTGGTACCATTTTTATACACAGTTTTAGCATGAGACATATCTAAGGTGTATATGTTATGCATTTTGTGTTTGATATTAGAAAATTTAAATTAGTTTCAAATTCTAAAACTCTTTTATATATTGTTACAACATTATATATTTTTATGTATTGATATCCTAATAGGAATTTTATGAACTTTATTGAGCTAATCTATTTTAGTATTTGTTTCATTTTTTGGTATGGCTGAAGTGATTAAATCACTTAATATTACCAATTTTTTAAGTTGGACTTGATTATATCATCTAGTCTCACCATGGTATAAGAATCATTAGATTTCATGGTTGAGCTAATCTCAACTGCTAGGTGGTAACTCATATTTGCTCAAGGTTAGGGGCATGTGCCTTAGAATATCTTTATTTTTATCTATCTCCTTGGATATATACACTTTCAATATTTATTTATGTTTTTCTTAATCTCAGTTTTAGATCTTGATAATGATACATATTTTTCAAATCAACTTTACAATAGGTGAGGTGGTTACATCGACACATTTGTATACTCTTAAACCTTTCTCTTTCAATTTTAATCTATTTCAAGTACTTTCAATTCTAGATTATATGCACTGATTATATATTGTAACATGCTCTTAGTTATAAGAAAGTCACCAAAAAATCATTCAAGTTAGGTACATGCAAAGCTAAGGTGTGTTATACACACTTAGGTATGCATTATTTTCCTTTAAACTAGAAATTTCATTACTATATCAAATGGGGGAAATGTACATGATATTTATGGATTATATAGAACCTCAGTCTTATAGACTTATAAAACTCAAACCTTAGTTATTCCTCTAAGTTATAGACCTTTTCCACTTCTTTAAGTCTCACATCTACTCTATATTATGTTTTTTAGCCTATCTCTCAGTCCAACCAGTCTTATGTTGATGACCCAGGTCTTTTATCTTTCCCAAAATGCTTAAAATGTAATTATCTTCAATTTCAACAAGTTTTGAGCCTATACATACTTTCCTACAACCTAGACATTGATGTCTGAGATAGAATCTAGCATTGATACAAGTGTCCTAACCTAATGCAAGTGTCCAGTACCCTAAAGTCATATATTTTGTAAATGAAATGTATCCTAATGGTCAGCCTAAGTGCTTTAATGTGAGTTACTTCTCCAAAGGGAATAATATAAATATAATATCAACCCTCATTCATTCCTCACCTAGCATAGACCAAGACAACCTATCAAAAGCATTCAATCAAGTAATCAATAAATCAAAATCTTTCTTATTTTTTCCCTTTCTCATATTATTCATAGGAACAACACATCTATAGGTCTAAAGTACTAAAGGATCATCCCAATATCTTAATTTTCTAAGTTACAAGCTAGGTCACTATTGTACTTGCTTTTCACATAGTTCATTATTCATACACAAGCTAACATGTAGGTAAAATCTACACCAGTTTGAGGCCCTCTTTAGAGTATTGTCTATGTAGGTAGTGCTCACTGATAGAGCGGTCTTTGGGGTTAGCATGAAACTATGTACCCACTAACCCATTTTTCCCCAAAATCACCATGAAGATGAAGAAGTAGTGTTTTACAAATTTGTGAGGAATGATATTCCATAACCCAGATCTAAATGCACCATAACAAAGGTGAATTCAAATATAGAAACATCTATGTGGTTGCATCCTTTCTCATAGTATTATATATAATATACTTACATCAAACCTAGACATTAGTGTTAATGTAACCATCCCAAGATGATGTTAGTGTTCAGAGATCTAGAGGCACTCAATCCACAAAAGGCAACTATTCCAAAATCTTATTCTAGACTAATTCTTTCATTTTCTATATCTATCACTATGTTAGCATCATAAAAAGATAATTATATTACATTTTTGTTATTTACATACATAGATTATTTGTACTTTCTATATTTAACCTATTTCAACATAATAAATTCAATGTATGTTTATATCTGAGTTTATCACCCAATTCACCTACTATAGATCTAGTTATCACCCTTGTGCATTTTCATTTTTATATATACCTTTAATAAAATTCTAGGTAATATCAACCTATATAGACCCTTCATTTAGGTTTAAACACTAGTAATCACTTGGAAATTCTACTATAAATTGAGCAAAAAAGAACTATTTCTTCTAATTTCATTTTTTTGTATTTTAATAGTCATAGGCCAAATTTGAATATATTTTATTGTAGGTTAATTACATCCATTACTAATAATTTCAATAATATTAGGTTAAGTGCATCTATTACTAATAATTTTAATCATATATATATATATATACAATTTCACAATCATGGATCACACATTCACCTTATAAAGGAGAACTAAATTGGCATAAAGCCCATTTTGGCTATGTAGGTAGCACTCATATTATGTAAAGTTTTTTTAAGATATCTCAACTATTCCCCTTACCCTAGTACCCACTATTTTATCATTTTATCTCTATTATTTTTATTGTGTAAGGTTTTTACCCTAAAATCTAGATGTGGGGAATCTAGGGTTAAAAGGGTAGAGATACCCTAGGGCATAAGGATGGTATACTATCTCTAAAGCAAGCCAATATTTCATGAAACTTAGATAAAATATATACTAAATTTATTATGCTTAGATGGTAAATATATAAATTATATCTATGCTAGATATTTCAATGATAAATAAAATAAGATACTTAGCTAGTTTTGATGCTAATATAGATCTAAATCTAAAATAGTCAAAAAGTGAACTGGATCTAGATTCTAGAACACTCACCTAATTTTAAAATGTTTGACCTCTTTAGTTTTATACACTTACATTTACCTGAGATTTTTGCATCAAATTTAATGTTTGACTTAGATGTAGGTTTCTAGTATGGAAGACCCACAAAAATTAGATGTGATCACCTAGATGCTTCTAGGTTCTATGTCACTTTCACTCTAGTGCATTTAGATTTAGGTCATGGATTGTCTCTCCTTGTCAAATATAAAAACCATAGTTATTCATCTTCATAGTGGTTGTGGTAAAAATGAGTTAGTGGGCACATGTTGTCTAACTATCCTAAAGACCCCTCTATTAATGAACATTTCCCACATATCTAATACTCTGAAGAGGGCCTTAGACATATGTAGTTCTGCCCTACATGTTGGCTTATGTGTGAATAATGTAATGTGTGATAATTAAGTATAATAGTGACATAACTTGTAACTTAGAAAATATATCTCTTATCAAACTCCTTAAACACCTCACACTTGCATCTATTTTATCCCTATGAGTGATATAGAAATAGGAAAAAATAAGGAAGATTTGCTCACTTGAGTGCTTGATTGAACACATTTGGTAAGTTGCCTTGTGAGTTGTTAGTTATTTAGAGGTTTTTTCTAGGTGATGAATGAATTATGGTTTATCTTATATTCATATTGATCTCCTTACATAATATCTCACATTAAAGCACTTAGGATAACCATAAGAATACATTTCATTTGTAAATTGGATGACTTTAGGTAAATGGACACTTGCATTAGAATAGGACACTTGTAAAGATGCAAGTGTCTGACTGGAACACAAGTGTTTAGGTAGTTAGAAAACAATCATAGGTCTAAAACTTTCAAAGATGGAAGATAAGTAGGTTTACAGTATTTTAGGTAAGGTAGAAGGTTTGGGTCATCATAATAACATTGGTTGGAATAAGAGATAAGTAGTTAGGCATAGAGAGATAATGTATGCAAGCCTTTTGGTAGTATAAAAGGTCTATAAGCTAAAGGTACATCCATCATATGTATTTTCTAAGTTTTTGTCTCAAAAATTTGTTTGGGGGATAAATTGGTGACTTTGGGTCAAAAATGTGGGGACTGAGTCCTTATGTTAGTCAACAATGTAGGGACACAGTCCCTCTCTTATTAATAAGTGAAGATACCTTTATTGAAATCCCAAAAGGGAAAAATAGGGGAAAAGCTACTCAAGGCTATTTACAACAAAAATATGTTCTATTGGGGGTTTCATACTTTTAACCTAAAATCATATAAAGGATATAGAAAGGAAATGAGGTGAATGAAGGGAATGATGGGAAAGAGAGGAAAATGAGAAATTAAATGAGAAAGGGAGAATGGGATTATTATAGCCAGCTAAACATATAAACTACCATGATAAGTATAGGAAAAATAAAAGACAACTTTAGGTAGCTAAATACAAAAACTTACCAAGATAATTCAAGAAGGGGAAAACACTATATTCATGGAAACTTCTCTGATTCAATGGGTGGTAAAGGCATAATTCACTCTTAGGAGTAGAAAACATACATTGATATAATTATCTACTAATGGTAACATAATTAAAGACAAAAATATCATATCTACCCATAAAAGACAATTAAAATATTGCTTAAACCCCACTGAGATTTCACATTCATAAAAATAACACAAAAAGATTCTAAAAGAAATACTTAATGTGAAATTCATATTTTTTGAAAATTTGGTAGTGATTATGAAATCAATTTGAAAATAAATATACATATACAAATGAATCATACATAAATTTATAACTCACAAAGAAATCATGAACACAAAGTCTGCAAAATATCCCTATTCTAATCTTTATGGAGTTGAAAATACAATCTCCTCCTTCAAAACATTTATCTACATTCTCACTAGAAAAAGTACCTTATAATGAGCCTAACACTCATATTTATAATGAGATAAGGTGTTTATGGTGCATAACCACCTTTTCTATGTTTAGATGGTGTAAAATTACATTAAGAACATCACACCATTACTAGAAATTGTAAAATAAGATTCAACATTTACATGAAAAGACTAAAAGAATTTAACGAAGCTTATTCATATTCACTATTTGATCCAAGAGTCCAAAATTATTCATCTTCAGGTTTTATCATGGACATTAATTTAGGATCATCATTACCATTGTTTGTTACATCCACATATTCTAAATCAGCCATTTTTTCCAATTCAAAAACACTTTGCTTTTCTGATTGTATTTTGTCTTCCCCTTCTTTAGAAAGTGCATTTGGTTCACCATTTTCATGGCTAAACTAATCATATTATTCTATATAAGTTTCATCTCCACTTGAGTAATCTTACCATATATAACGTCTTTAAATAATATTCTTCTTCTATTAGAGCAAGCCTTAGAAATCCAATAATTTTAAGGCCATTAGATGGGTTGTCCATATTTTATGAGTAACTAGTAGACACTACCTTGGCTATCTTTTACATAAAATACAATGGATGAACCATGGCCATGGTTTCCAACTTTTCCCAATCCTTTATAGACTCAAAAATATATGATTCATCTCCTTCATAAGTAATATAACTCTAATTCTCTTCATAATCATCTTTGATGTCAGTGTCACTATTGTTGTAGGTGTGAATATTATTGTAATTTCTTAATGCAAATCTTTTCTGCTCTCCATAGATTTGTAATTCACCTAGTCTAATGAAAATTTTCATAGGATTTCTTTCCATAGGACTTCAAAATATGTTCTCATCACCATGCAACTCAGCATAGATACCTCCATAGTCATCAATAAAATATTACAACTCGGTCAAGAAAGCCTCTTGGTGTGGATCATGATGAATCATTCCCAAAAACAATAGTATTGCCTTGTGATTTGCCTCAACAGTGTTATTACGAATTTTAGCATAGAAAAAATATTAACTCTTCTCCCAAAATTTTTGAGTTGAATTCTCTGTTATGGAATTTGAGACACAATTGAGTCACAAAACTATCATCTTTATCAAGAATTTTATGATGCAATGTTAGATATACAATAGATGGAATGCTCGTATTGAGATGATAGTGAGTCTATTAGACTTATTTAATTTGACACTACTATCACCATATTTATTTTCATGGATACAATAAGGATGTGGCTTATTTTTCCTCCCTACCAAAGAATATCTCTCTTCATATCCAACCATAGCATATAATAATAATGGTGGCCATTTATAACAAGAGTATGAAATACATATTTTATTCTATACAATACATAATTATTTTCATCAATATTCATGAGCAATTTGCTTCTTAACATTTACACCTATGCCACACTAATTGTAAGCTCTAATTATGCTTCTATATCCTTGGGGGTAGTTAAAATGACTGATGTATGATTTTGATCTTGTTCTAGAATATATTTGTCTAATACACCCTCCCCACAAAGGATTTTAGCTATCATTCCCTTTGAAATTATAGTTAATACAACTTCTTTATCAATAACAACAACATCTATTCTATCTCCTGCTTAGACCTGGGCTCAGATCTATAAAAGATACACCCACTATGTCCTCTCAAAATTTCACTTTGTTTGGTTTCAATAAGAGCCATAAATTCTTTTCTTATGAAATTTTTATTAATAAATGTCCTCATTTTCCTCAAAAATACCAATCTCAAGACAAATAGCTTCAACAATATTCTTATTGTCTTTTGTAATCACCAGCACATGATTACCTACTTTTTTACACTTATAAATAGCTTCATGAACCTCTTAGCATGGAGCGTCCCTTAATCCTACAAATCTAATAAAAATAAAATCATTTTATATTGAATCATAATTATAAATATCAAGCACAAAATTATGGGCATGATGCTCCTCTCTATCATATGTGAAAAAAACACCAAGATTTTATTTGGATGTAAAACCTAAAAAATGTAGAACATTTTAAGTCATCCCCTTAAGCTTGTTTAGAATACACTGACATGATTCAACATCTACTAGGTTAATATTTCCATCTGAGATCTGTATATGAGAGCTTTTATCTAGAAAATTCTCAATTGCACCCTTAACCAACAACATGTTTTCTCTTGTATCTGACTTCATAATAGTTACCATCAACTTTCGCATCTAATCAAACTCTAGGGTATCTATTATGTGTGATTTTTCACTCCACCAAGATGTTTCAATTAGTATACCATTCACAATCTCTGATGAAATGAAATATTTAACATTAATAAGCTAAACCAATACACAAACAACTCCAATAATAAGAGTGGGTACCTCCCCAAACTCGTTGAACTTTTTCTTCAATGGCATATCTTCATCATGTTGAGATGTCTCATGGATCTATGAATGAACCTTGCCTATCTTAGTATGCATGTCAGTCTCTATTACAAGATAGATGTAGCTACCATTCACAATAGTTGTCCCTATAAAAAACATGTATTCTTTTCCCTACAACTCTACATCCCCACCATCCATACATGAAACAATACTTTTTTTAAATTTAAATTACCATGATTGGGGTAAGGGGAATTTTGAAGTGGGATGACAGGATTTTATTAAAATTTAATTTTCTTATTGTAGGTTTTGAGATATGTGTTTTATATTTTACGGGATCCATAGTAGTGTTTACAGGGTTGGCAGGTTATAAAAAATAATTACACCACTTAAGTGATGCACTATTGCAAAATTAAAATTATAAAATTATACCACTTGAATGGTTAAAAAGTGCTTTGGTGTATTTACACCACTTGAAAAATACAAAAATCAAAATTGCATAGGTTGAAAAAGTGTTTAGGCAATTTAGAACAACTCAGGAAAAAATGAAAAGCACTTGCATAGCTTGAAAATGTTAAATGAGCTTTTATACATTATGGGAAAGCCAATGGCTTTTTACACAAGGAGGTTTGAAAGGGAATTTTCACAATTCCAAAAACCATTTTGTCCATTATTTGATCCTCAATTCATTTAATTGATTAAAATTAATCAATTGATTAATTACTTAATTTCTAAATTTTTCAAAATCTAATAATTTTAAAAAATTTAAGCTCAAACCAAAAATTAGCCTTTAAAATTAAGTTTTTGATAATTTTTAAATTTTTGAAAACCATGAAAACAACTAGCTCCAACTTGGATTTCAAAATACAAGGGATGAAAATAACTTAGACTCTAGTTTCATAAGAAAACATTTTATCCATTAGACAATGGAGTCTTGAATTTGACAATAACTTGATCAACTGAGAAGTGACTGATCTTAAATAAAATGATGGGTCCTCAAGCCATCAACATGATATCACATGTCAATAGACAATGCATGCAAGGGCATCAAGTACTCAACTTGGTAGATGCAATCACATATCCAAAAGGATAGTGTATGTGAGTACATTAGGTACTCAACCTAATAGGTGTTATCACATATCCAAAAGACAGTGTATGTGAGGAAATTTTTCATTATATGTTTTTACACAAACTAAAATGCAAAAAAAGACCTCTCTTTCATATACTAGACATTGTGGCTTGCTTTACAAAAAAATTAAAAATTTCTTCCTCGCCACTAAAAAATTGTTCCATGGATTTGCAATGTCAACTCTATAGGAAAACAATTATTCATCCATTACAGATTCTTCACCAACATCACCTGGAACCTCATTGAACATGAACTGCTTGACAAAATTCCTTAATGAAACATTGCCATTAGAATCATTTAACAAAATGCCATAATATATGTTTTATCATAGGAGTACCTTGCATGTTTACTTTATATACTATCAATATTGATTCTTCTTATAGCTTTACATTTACTCTATGTATCCTAAAATCATCAAAGTCCATGACACCACAAAATAAGCTCACCCAACATGTGTTCAACCATTTGTAGTAGTTGAGAATGCCTAACTTTTCTTAGTTAAATTTATTCAAAGCCTCTTATATTAGGGTTAAAAATAACTTGCACATGACTTGGAAAATTAGTTACTGTGAGATTTTTTATAAGGGCCTCTGTAAAATATGCTTCATCATCAACACTCTCAAGAAAATTAGAATCTTTTAAATGCATGGTACTCCTAAACCAAGTATAACAAAAGGCAATAATTAGGCCTACATTTATATATTCATGATCACCAATCAAACTTAGCTTAAACAATGTAGACTTGAAAAGATCAATGCAATGATACTTAGAGAGGGACAAATAATTTAAAAGCTTTATCATTTATAACATCCATTCCTTTTATAATTGTGGAGAGGTAAATTCACAATATCCATTTTGGTTTTAGAATTCCTAGTATAGGGATGAGAAAAACCAAAAACAAATTAACCTTACCACTAACATCAATTTCTCACATATTCTAAGTACAATTCTTAATCCATAGAGATTTGACCACATGGACAACACCCCACATTGTAATCTTTATAATCTCCTTCATTTTGAGAGCCACAATCAATGCAACATTCAAAGTATCACATCTATATTATCAACAATCACATGAAACTTCTTTGTCTGCAAATACATCAGGTGATAGAATTTATCTTGCATTATTAAAAGTGGAAATGGAATGATTTTTCAATTTGAGTGATCACCTTGAATAAATTATTGTATAGTGTCTTTTATAACCCACACACTTAGCCCTCATAAGATGCCTAGATTGTAATTGAACCGATATGAAAGGTAATGTAAATCAATGACATTTAGAACACTAGGTAGAATGCATAATGAAAGATTCCCAATCACTCAAAAGTAATAATAATGAGCACTTACACACGAGTATAAATAGCCATAAAGTTACTTTTTATATGTCATACACTTTCAATATCAAGGGTATTGATCTTGACTATCAATTCATCCAATGTTGGGTATACCTCATGTTATAAAATCTTGTTAAGAACATAATTGATGGAATTTAATTTTGGCAAAACTATTATTTCTATTCAGTTCAACCCATGATTTCACCATGTTAATGAAACCTCCATAAATATTGTCTTCAAGAATGAAAATGTATCCCTAACTAAATCCATTATCAAAATTTCCTTTTTTACTCATAGTTATGCTCCTATTGTATCTTCCAATACATAAGTGATAAAACCAAATCTTGAAGGCATTTGAGTTGTCTGGACATACATCACCACTACATATGCAATAGTGTCAAGCTCTTGAAATATTCCCTAAATTTATTCTCCATGATAGTTGATGTAATATTACCAACAAATACTTTCTTTGTTCTAATTTGCAATATTGGCTCCAATCCACCATTGTTGGTGTGATTATTACCGAGATGGTCATCTTTAGGGATCATCCTTTTTGATTCAACCTTCTCTTTTTGAAAGAGTTATAGTTGATATATCATCAATACGTTCAAATTCATAACTCAAAACTTCAAAATTAGGATTGACCAAAATATTCTCTTCAAATACATACCAATCCATAATGATACCCTACAAATTAATAAATGGTTCATCATTGGAAATTCTAAAAATAAGTAGATCTCAATATGTGACTCAAGCCATGTCCATTGGGCTATGGAATCGATATCCCATTCTATAAAAAAATTATTTTCCCTATCATTAAGAAAGATCCTTGAAAAATTTTATATCTCACATTTGCACAACCTGATCTAGCCAATTGATAGCCAGTTTACTTATCTCAATCATATGATAAATGAACACAAGTGATCATGTCAAATCCCCTATTCTAAAAGTTGTCACGTTTACCACCTATTCTCTTTTAGATATTTATGAAAAAAATATCCATTCTATCATATTTTCAAATCATGTGATTGCCCATGATATTTCCTAGGTAGAGATCATTGCTACAAATATGTGTAGGCAAAACGACCTAAACACAGAGAAAGACAAACAATAGACAAATTATTTAATTTATTAAAAATAAATGCACACATAAACCAAAATAAAAATGGGAAAAGGAAACAAACTAAAAATGGTAAAGCATAACTATTTATAGGGAGCAGAGGAAATGAGAAGATTATATAAAATTATTCACGAGTTGAGAGAAGTACCTATCATTTTGGAACAATAGATTTGACTTATGAACTCCAAACATATTAAATAGCAGTGACCAAGTAGGTGAGAAGAGGAACTTGCAGTTATCATTCACACAGGGATGATCATGAATGAACAAACCATTATTGTCTTCATATCCTAGAACAAAAACATTGTGAACTCTTTGATATTTTGTGATCACTTTTGAGCAATACTAGTCTTTTTCAATGTCTTGTTAGGTGGATTCAATTGCATTTGTGATAGATATAGTATCTAAATTAGATATAAGTATGTCACATACATATATTTGATTTATAACCATAATATGATTATCTTCTAAAATAAATAGAGTGTTGATATTCATTTATGAATTGCTTCCCATGACAGAGACAAATTCATAGTTGAATGGTTTATCATCTTCATTGATCTCTTCTACCTTGACAGTTTCCATTTATCTTGTAATCAATGTTGGGAACCATTCATTTTGTTTTTCTTTGATGTCTTCCTTGACCTCAACATTGGCATGATTATGATCCTCAATTTGTGTAGGCTTGATTTTTTTGGATTCAAATCTTTTAGATAATTATTCTACAAGGGGACATGAAAGGCAAGTGCCAGGGGAATCTTCACCTTCGATTACTAAGTCTTTCATTCCAATACAAGAGGAATATTCATTTTCATAGAAAATTGGTTCCATGTTATCTTCACCTTCAAAAATTAAAACATCGTGCTCTAAATTATTACTCTTTTTTATTTGTGGTTCAACCAATTATTCCTCAAATTGCTCATTTTTTCCTAGGATTGTGAAGTTCGAGCACTCTTGTGAAATAGGAAAATATTTCTCTTCCTTGCCAAGGGGGAAGCCAAATTCTTCATATGTTTTATAATCAATCATTAGTTTTTCCAACTATTCACCTTCTTCCATAATTATGAAATTAATATAATCATATGTGATAGGAATCACTTTATGTTTCTTCTTACTAGACTTCTAACATGTTTGATCAAGAACTTTCTTTTGAACTTTCTTTTATGAATATTGTAGACTCTTGATTGTATCATGTTTCACTATTTCTTCATCACCATTTACAATAATTGTAACATCTTTTGAAACCTCTTTTTTTAACACTCTAGACATGATCAAATCATATTAAATATGAATGCATTAATGTTGTGTAACCTCCAATTCATTTACCTTGTTTCTTATCAAGATGAAGATGCAGAGTTTATTGTTGAGACTTGGATGATTTATCTAAGGGATCAGTCTCAAAAATCTATTGAAATGTGATATGAACTCTCTCATGTACTCATAATATCACTTTTAAATCTAGAAAAAGTCTGACAAAAGTACACACACATTCATATTTTATATGAATCTATTCAAGAATCTATTCTTAAAAGAGTTATAATCCATAATTAATCTATCTTCTAGGTTCCAAAACCACTCAATAGTTGGTCTAGTAAGAGTTTCAACAAAAATCCTAATAGAGACATCTTCATGCATATCTCCTACGATGTTATAGGACATTGTAAAGTCCAATATATATCTATCTACATTTTATAAATTTATTCCTTAATCTTGATGGTAACTCATTGTATTAGGCCAAATTGAATGGCCCAAAAACTTTTCCCCATGAGACACAAGGAATATTGGGGTAAGGGTGAACCAATGCCATTTTTTCAATTAGAAAGATTCAGGCACTGGGTAATTTTTCTCAATGTATTTACCAACCTCCATTCTAGGAGAGGTTCCTTGAAATGTCTAAAAATCATGTGCATAAAGTAGCTCAATCCCTAGTGGAGTCACAAAAAAAATTTGGCACAAAGAAATATTAAGGGGACAAATTGGTGACTTTGGGTCAACAGTGTGGGAACTGAATCCTTACATTAGTTTAAAATGTAGGTACAAAGTCCCTCTCTTATTAGAAGGTGGAACTACCATTATTGAAATTCAAAAAGTGAAAAATAGGGGAAAAGTTATTCATAAATATTTACAACAAAAATATTTTATATTGGGGGTTTTGTACTTTTAAACTGAAAGCACAAAAAGGATATCAAAAGTAAATAAGGTGAATAAATGAAATTATGGGAAAGAGGGGGAAAATGAGAAATGAAATGAAGAATGGAAAATAGGATTATTATAGCTAGCTAAACATAGAAACTACCATGATAATCTTAGGAAAAATGAAAGATAACTCTACGCAACTAAATATATAAACTTACTAGAATAATCCAAGAAGGGGAAAACAATATATTCATGAAAACCTCTTTGATTCAATGGGTGGTAAAGACATAATGCACTTTTAGGAGTAGAAAACATACATTGAGATAATTATCTACTACTATTAATAGAATGAAAGACAACTATCTCATGTTTACCTATAAAAGACAAATAAAAAAACTACTTAAACTCCACCAAGGTTTCACATTCATAAAAATAACACAAAAATATTTTAAAAGAAATACTTAATGTGAAATTCCCATTTTTTGAAAATTTGGTATTGATTATGAAATCAATTTGAAAGTAAATATATAGATATATATGAATCATACATAAATTTACAACTCACAAAGAAATCTTAAACACAAAGTCTGCAAAATCTCCCTATTCTAATCTTTATTGAGTTGAAAATACAATCTCGTGCTTCAAAAAATTTATCTAGAGTCTCACTATAAAAGTACCTTATAATGAGCCTAACACTCATATTTATAATGGGAGAAGGTTTTTATGGTGCATAACCACATTTTCTATGTTTAGATGGTGTAAAATTGCATTAAGAACATCACATAATTACTAGAAATTTCATAACAAGATTCAACATTTACATGAAAAGACTAGAAGCATTTGATGGAGCTTATTCTTCTTCACTTTTTGATCCAAGATTCCAAAATTATTCATCTATGGGTGCTATTTTGGACATTAATTTAGTATCATCATTACCACTATTTTTTACATTCACATATTCTAAATTAGCCATATTCTCCAATTCAAAAACACTTTGATTTTCCAATTGTATTTTACCATCCCCTTCTTTAGAAAGTGTATTTCATTCACATGGTTGAACTGATCATCTTCTTATGTATAAGTGTAATTTCCACTTGAGAAATCTTTGACATATAGAAATTCCATTAAATAATATTCTTCTTCCATTAGAGCAAGCCTTAGAAATCTAATAATTATGAGGCCATTAGACTAGTTATCCATATTTTTTGAGTAATTAGTAGATACCGCTTTGGATATCTTTTCTAGAAAAATAATGGATGAACCATGGCCATTGTGTCTAACTTTACCCAATCCTTTATGGACTCAAAAAGATCTGAGTCATCTCCTTCATAAGCAATAAAACTCTAATTCTATTCATAATCATCTTTGTTATTTATGTCACTCTTGTCATAGGTGTGAATATTGTTGTAATTTTTTAATGCAATTCTTTTCTTCTCTCCATATATTTGAAATCACCTAGTCCAATGAAAATGTCATAGGATTTCTAGCCTTAGTACTATTAGCAACCCAAGTTACACCTTGTGAAGTAGATTATTCAGACCTACTTCAAACTTGGACTAATATTGGAATGGCCTAAAGACTATGGATGACCTTATACTAGACCAAACCTCTATATTATGAGGCTAGATCCTCTGATGTATCAACTTTTAATCCTTTTCTTAAACCTATTTTGATTTGGGGGTGTAAAGAGTTAGAAAGATAACTTGAAGGGAAAACCTATACTAGTGATGTTGATGCACCAATTCTTGAATGATCCTCTCTGAACCTTGTCCTTAAACACACTTATGAATCAAAATGGAATAGCTTATCAACTATACTTTCTTAATATAATCCTAAACATGAGTATTTTAGATGAAGATTATATAAAAGGTATGCAACTTAAAAGTAAAGGAATGGAGGTCTATGAAAGAAACTACAAACTAACTCACTATTAAACACAATTTCTATCTCTTAACACGTCATATGACCTATAGAGGATGAAAAAATAGCATTAGGTGAAGAATCGGACCTACAAAATAGGATGAATATCATACTTATCTGCAAGTCAATAATCAAGATACACACTAACAATAATGAAGAAGTTTGCAATAATATTTTCTCATTAAATCAAGGTGCAAGTTACAATTTTAGTATATTTTTATATACCAATCTAAGGGATGTTTCAAATGCCAAAAATTGGCATACATATAGAGAATTGAGAGAGAGGAGAGAGAAGGAAACAATCGCCCCCAAACTAGGAAATGAAACATTGATTTAGTCCTTCAAATTTGAATGTAGTATCTCATGATTAATCTATCATTCAACCTTAGAAATGGTGTAAAGGTTCATGTGAGACATATTTGGGAATTTTAATGAGTTTCAAGCATTCATTAGCCCTTTTTTTGGGTTTGACCAACAACAATGCCTAAATCCTTGCTTAAGAAACCTATATCTAGGTCATGTGTCTTTGGCCCTTCCCCTTGGAAATAAGACTTTAATTCCTTATTTATTATTCATTGAAAAATTCCTATAGGACATTGATGAGGTCCTTCCATGATCCATTGGTTTTTATAAGCCTTCAAGTACAAGTTTGACTCATTTAACACACTAAGAATTGGAAGGAGAGAAGCTCTTTTTGGAGTCTTTAAGACCTTTTCTACCTTTAAAAACTTCCTTCAATCAACTTTAACTTTTTATCTATTCATATTTATCATGTATAATGTATATTATCCTTGGAAAAGTTTATATGAAGTATTTATACAATGTTTTAGCCTTTTCACTCCTTGAATTGTTCCTTCTTCACTAAGGCATAGAAGAGAAAATTTGGGTTTCTCTTCATGATTGAAAATATATTTCATGGATGGTATTTAAATATCATTTCAGACCTATAAAAAGGCCATATAATACATATAACACTCATAAAGACTTGATTTTATTCACAAACCTTGCATTCCTTCACAATTCCTTGTAGCCCATTTTATGGAAAAACTTCTTGTATGGGAGAATATGGTGATTATCATGAGAAAATAATCACATTTACAAATACCATTTATCACCTTACATCTCCACACAAAATTTGGTGTCCTAATTCTCAGTGTAAGTATCTTTTCTAGCACATTCTTTTAGTCAAATTAGGCCTAATTAGCCCTCCTAGGCCTAGAAATTGAAAATTTTGCTCCTAAGACCCCTCAAACATGTGAAACTATAAAAAAACAATTTATTAACTTTACCTATTATATCACCATGCTCCATGTCAAATTTGGTGATCTAGAACACTGTGGAAGTATGAAACCCTTGGAATGGCCATTGGCAAGCTTGCCCTTTTGAAGCATTTTCAAATTGACCCAAAATATTTGAATGGTTTGGGAAATTATGATAAAATTTGTCTATATTTTTTATCTCTTAAAGGTAAAATAATTATTTAATCACCTCTTTCATTGATTGGCATCAACTCATGCTCTCCAAAACCCTATTTTAGGCCAAAAACCTAGAAAATATAGTTTTGTACAAATCTGTACAAGTGAAGGTACAAGAAAACTACGTGTAAGATCTTAAGATAGTATAAAACAATATTTTATAGGTTTTAGGGAAAATTTGTGTCATTTTATGTGATTTTGAGGTCCATCTCTACAAATTGGTCATAAATGGGGTTTTAGGAGGGTTTAAGACATGTTTGGGGTCTTAATGATTGTTCATAAAAATGGGACATACAATTGACCTCCTTACACTTTTAAAAAATTATTTATATACCCCCTAATCTATCCCAAAATTATCATACTCACATGTAAATTTTGTACAATATTATGAGCATCTAAAATTGCTCTTCAGGTGGTTATTTTAGCTTTCCTTGAGCATGAGAGGTGTTAAAAATGGGTTTTGGGTCTAAATATTATTACCAGTGATGGTAATAACTCATAAACCTTAAAATAAATCCTATCCATGGTTTTAAATTCTATATAAGTGTCCAACATTATTATGTATGCATTTGGTGCACAAGTCAGGAGGTTTGGGGTTTAAGACTACCTTTGCAAACCCTTGAGGGAAATTAGACTAATAATTGAAGTGTTTTCCACTTAAGAGTGTATGGATATCATTTCCTTTCTTTTAATCTAGATTAAAATCCATTCATGAGATCTGAAATTCTTGATTTGTGTTCTTGAACTCAAGTGAACCTCTAGGTCACTTGAATAGACCCTACAAATAGAGTGAACCAAGTCTGAGACAAAATATTAGATATGTCCACTAATGATATGACCTTGATAATACCATGGAAATATCAATCCACTAATTACCACCAACTTTAACAAATTTCATATCTAGATCATGCATATAGAGGCCTCAAAACTCATTTTTCCTAAAATTACCTAGTTGGTTGCATGAGTTTTTACGCTTCATGGGCCTATGACTAAGTTTATTCCCTTTCACCTTGTTAATATGGTATGAGAGTTCCAATAAGGCCTTGATTATTTTATATTATCATTCTTTCAATGGTCCTTATCCTTAGTCACTTCTCATTCCTATACACCCTATCAAAGCACCATCTCTCCTCATTCCTTGCAATAAAACTATCTCTATCAATATTGGTTGTAAGTGTTTTCCTCACAATGAGGCCTTATAAGTTGATGTAGGTGTCTTTAGAGTTGTGAAACATTATCTTGTGTCACCTTCAAGCTACTTTTAATCAATATCAAACTCCAAAATATCATTCTTGCTTTATAACACCTTGGATTGTGTTTGTGCTTTTATAGATAGTTGTAGGTGTGCATAGGTTGAAGGTAAGGTTTGGGTTGCCACCTTGGATTGAGATTTATAATTACATAAAAACTTCCTTCACATTATATACACTGTATCTAGGTTTCACATGACTTAATATCCATCTAAACATTACTCTACCTCATAATCTAAGTTTTCCACACTTTCAAGGTTTGCCTCTGCACCTATTACATAGTCAATAAAACCAAGTACTAGCCTAGTTGTAGGTGTTGTTTAGGACACTATATATATTTTGAAAGTTTTGGGATGTGTGATAGGTTAACCATGGATCAACCTAGGAATCCCCCCCCTCATATGTGAAACCTTTCCACTCTTTATACCTACTCAAAGTGAAGGCTTTAATCTTCACTCAACAACCTATGCACTTTGAGAAGCTTGTACACTCCATTGTATGGATTGAGATAGTCCAAGAATGGTATATAATATGTATGCATTTAATATGGTTTTATGTTATTTTATTATTTAAATCCTATTACATTTACCTTACAATCTTTCCTCACTCACTATGACCTTTCAAAAGACTCTTCTAGCACATCTTGACAACCTTGAGGTTGTTTGTTGTAGGTGGTCATCTGACACCTCTGTATGGATTGTGACCAAATTGATAAGTTGATTTCCATGATGCACAATGGGAAAAAAACCTTTTTTACTCCCTTTTGATCCATTTTTCTTGAAGTATCATGAATTTTATTACAAGTTTTGTATAATGGAGAAGAAACAAAGAACACAAGTTACCTTAACATTCACAAAACTACCTTAAAAAATATTAATAAGTTAGACCAGAGTTGTTTTGCCTTCTCAACTTACCCATAAAGACTATATTCACTTAGATCATGTTGGCTATATTCCCTAAATTCATTTATCTTCATTGAGGTGAATCTCCATGATCATTTGTGATCCCTTTGCATTCTAAGGTGGAACTCTAACTATTTTAGGTGAGCATTTCACTATCAAATTGTACCTTTTGATGTTCCTAGATGATTTTAGATATTTCTAGATGCTTTTACATGTTCCAAGCCTTCTCAACACTTATTGGCATTCCACAAAGCTTCTATATTTCTTAGTACTTTTTATTATCCTCAACTCACCTTCAAGCTACTATACAAACTGTAAATGATTGTTAGGATACTTTGACTATGCATTGGGGTTTGAAGATACTCCTTTCACTAGGAATGATGTTCATATGACCTAGTTTCTTCTTCAAGGACTTGTGAACTTGATTGATGTATCCAAATATATCTCAACCCTCTACCAACATTTCAAACACTTGTCTTTGATCAATTGTACATAGTATAGTAGGTTGCCTATAGGTTATATTAAGATTATTAACTATCTATAGGTGTATACCAACCTCACCCTCCACCATTGATATTTTAATGGAATATGAACATGTTTTCATATTCAAATAGGCTCATAGCCTCTTCAAACATCTCTATTTTTTTCCTTGAAGAATGCACTGATCCTTTGGGAGGTTTATGTATACCTTTAGGGTATATTTATCTTATGTGAGTTTTAGACTCCTCATTGATACCTTAATGATCCTATCAAAGCTTATGGACTTGCTTGAGTCTTTAATATAATTTCAAACTCCTCTCTAATGTACTCTTCCCTCTTCTTAGCTTTTAGACCATTCTTGTATAGGATTTATTGTTAATTAGGTTCATAATGAGTACCTATAGGCCTAGGGCCTATATGTGCCTATTTACTTCCTTTAGGGCTTAAATTGAGTAACTTATAATGATAAAATATTTCCAAACCTATGATTTCTTTACACATATTTTATATCACTTCTCCAAGACCATATAGATTCTAACCAAGTTATATGCCATCCTCAATTCACCTACAGTCCTGTATGGACTGCATACATTGTCCTAAGACTATAAACTCTAAACATTAATCTTCATTATTTTATGAAATCACTTAGGTGTTCCTTTATGGTCTAAGGTTGATCATGGTCTTTTTCATCTATCATGGGGTTAGCTCTCCAACACTTATGTTTGCCTATGGAGTGTTTATTTAGTCCATAATAAGGACCTATAGGTTTGAGGCCTGTAGGTCTCATTTACTTATCATCTAGGCTCAAGACTACCTCTTGACTGACCTTAACTTCTCAAAATCTATCAAAACTCCATAATTTCTTCCTATCACTCCTTTAAGTTTTAAAATCTTAAAACAAGCACAAAGTCACCCTTAACTCTCCTAACTCATTTGTACAAACTGTGTAGGCATGATTCATACACTGAGTTTTATGTATGAGAGATTGGGAACCTTAGGTTGCTCATGATTTATTTTAGTCTTCAATAGAGATTATATAATTTAGATGAGTTTAAATGTACAAATCCATATTCTCAAGACATTCTTAGCATAGATTTGAATTCATCAATGTTTGTAGGCCTGTAGGTGTTTAAAGTATTTGTAAATCCTTTGGTTTGAAAATGAATTTGGACTATAACCATCATTATAAAATATTATAATGGTTAAATATTGTTTCCTTAATTTCACTATGGCTTATCATATCCATTCAAACCTATTATGATGCTCAGGCTTGGAGAAAATCATTCACATGCCATACAATCTCTCTAAAGAGCAAGACACTTTGAGAAATATGAATAAAAACTACATATCATATAAATATCACATCAATACATGTATTAAAGAGTTATTCAATTAATTATGATGTATTATAAACCTCTAATAATCATTACCATGAAGATAAAATAGAGAACTATAACAAAACCCACTAAAATAGCTTATACACCAAGTCCTTCTCTCTCCAGGTGAAAGTAACTCATAGAGATGAATTGGATGATGACACCACCATTAAATTGATATAAAATACCTATATAAAACACCCTAAAAATAATTCATCTCTATATATTTTTGACATATATAAATAGGTACAAAGACAAACCCCTCTCAAATGCATAGGCCATAGTGACATGTCACTCTTAACGATTGTTAATAAATAAAATGCCACAAATATGAAAAATAATTAAATAATTTCAATATTACTTGGACCCATAACAATGGCCAAATTTTTATATCCTAAATATCTCTCATCTTTTTGTATTGAGCATTTAAAAACTTCCCTTCTAGAGCTGCCATGGAGATCGATACGAGAGATTAAATGGTTTTCTTCATTTTAAGACCTAAAACCTCCTTAAAATAACTTTTTTGACCTTATCATGGACAAATAATGTCCTTAATATGTTTTAATCTTAATTTCACTTGATAATTGTATGAATAGCCTCAAAATAGGCCCTTTTAGCATTGAAACTACCAGAATCACTTGAGAGGTCTAATGAAACTGATGTAAAATGTATCCAATGGATCTTCTCATTCCTGAATAAGTACATAATGTCCTAAAAATCAATTTTTTTGGGTTATATGGGTTTCCATTTGGCCTTGAGAGGTCAAATTACCAATAATTACTTCACAATATATTCTCATCACCGTTCAACTCAAAATAGATATCTCTATAGTCATTAATAAAATATTAAAACTCGGTCAAGGAAGCCTCTTGGTGTGGATCATGATGAATCATTCCTGAAAACACTAGTATTGCCTTATTATTTTCCTCAACAATGTTGCTATAAATTTTAACATAGGAAAAATATTAACTTCTCTCCTAACTTTTTTGAATTGAATCCTCTGCTTTGGAATGTGAGACACAATTGAATCATGAAACTATCATGTTGATCAAAAAATTTATGATGTAATGTATAGCTCTATGTTAGATATACAATGGATGGAATTTTTATATTGAGATGATCATGAGATTATTATATTTAGTTAATTCGACACTACTTTCACCATATTTATTTTCATAGATACAATAAGGATGTTGCTTATGTTTCATCCCTACCAAAAAATATCTCTCTTCATATCCAACCATAGCATATAATATGAATGTTTACCATTGATGACAAGAGTATGAAATACATATTTTATGTTATACAATACACAATTATTTTCATCAATCTTCATGAGCAATTTGCTTCTTAACATTTACACCTACACCACACTAGCAGTAAGCTCTAATTCTACTTCTCTATCCTCAAGGGAATTTATAGTGACCAAGGTATGATTTTGATCTTATTCTAGAATATATTTTTTTGATACATCTTACTTTTAAAGGTTTCTGGCTATTGTCCCCTTTGAATTTATAATTGATATAGCTTTTTCATCAATAAAAACATATATTCTATTTCCTACTTAGGCCTAGGCTTAGATCTAGAAAAGATACACAAGTGATAAGATAAGTGTACTAGACTGAAGTGTTATATAATTTATAAATAGTTTCTACATTTTCCCCCCTTTAATCTACTAATGAAATTGATAGTTTAAAGTAAAATGAATGTGTTCATGGGTGTGTCTAACACACCTTGCCTTTGTTTGAGCCTAAATTGAGTGCTTTGTTGGTGAATAGCTTACAACTAATAACATGTTATAGTATATAATCAATGTATATAATATGAAATTGAAAGCATTGAAATGATTTAAATTGAGAAATAACAAGGTTTATGAATACACATATGTATCGATGCAACCATCTTGCCTTTTGGTAATTTGATTTGAAAAGATATATCATTATGAATCATTAGATATAAGATTATCACAAATATAAAATCTTAAAAGTGCATATGTCTAAAGAGATAGAGATATATTAGAGGACACATTCCCCCAACCTTGAATAAAATATGAGTTACCACCTGGTAGTTAAGATTAACTCAACCATACAACCCAATCATACTTATAACTTGGTGAGTGTGAGTAAACCAAGTCAACTCACACTATAAAATTGGTGAGGTTAGATGATGTAATCAATTATAACCCATAAAATTTGAAATATTAAGTTATTTACTCACCTCAACCATACCAAAATGTGAACCAACTACTATAGTCGATTGGCTCAATATAGTCCATATCAGTCAAACCTGGTGAGTGGTGATAATACCTAAAAGTGTTTTAAATCTAAAACTAATTTGATTTTGCAATATTATGTGCACATTGTATAGCATATGCACCTTAGATATGTCTCATGTTTAACTATGTATAAAAATAGTATCATTATATAGAAAACTACTACAAATGTGTATATTAATCATATAACTATATAACCTGGCCAATTTAAAACTATGTAAGTGTTGATAACATGTTTCCATAATATGCCCTCACTATAATTTGAAATTGAATATGATGTAAGTGTGGATTACTTGTTTCCAAAACATTCTCCCACTATAATTTGAATCTAAGAACTGGTGTAAGTGCTAATTTGGAGGACATGTTTCCAAAACATGCCCCCACTATAATTTGGGTATGTTGAATATTAAATAAGCATGGAGAACATGTTTCCAAAACATGCCCCAACTAAATCTAAAACTCCAAAAAATTTGGATAACATGTTTCTAAAACATTCCCCCATTGTAATTTGCATCTATAAAGCAATTTGGAAGTCATGCCTCTATGGCATGCCCCCACTGATATTCCCCCCATTTTTAGGTGAGGAAAGTAGAAACTAGTAGTTACCTTACCTCAAAAGGATAAGTTAACCATACAAATTATAAATGTACCATGTATCATATAGAGGTAATATGTCTAGGTAGATATATCATTGAAACATGAAGGATGTGATCAAACCAAGTCCTAAGATGCATGATGTAGATCATGAAAATGTCTAGATAATAACAATATAAGGTCAACAAACAATCAAGAACACACACAATAACACTCAAAATCAAATCAAAATACAATAATCTAAGGAGACCTCAAGCAAGGGGCATGTTCAAATGCCACACAATCAAAGGGAGATGACATATTAAAATGTTCACAAAGCAATAATGACATATTCAAATGTCAACCTATAAAAAATAATGACATAGTCAAATGTTAAAGAGGAAAATAAAGGCACAGGGGTCGTAAATAATGGAGCATATTTAAATGCTCAAACAAGCAAGATATTATCAAGGAAAGACACTCAAGTAAGTTCATGAATTAAAAAAATAAACCAACATAAATATATCATACAAGTTTGTTAGAATTAGCTATAGTATCTAATAAATCTAATAAAAAGCATAAATAAGAGATAAAATAGTAATAGTAATAAACAATAACTATGTATTTGAGATAATAACATAAATGAATAAATAACTCAAATATGATTAATTACTCTAATATTTCAATATTAATCTGATGATGGAATACATAAATAGCCATTTCTTATATAGATCAAGGCGTGCATGATAAAGATCAGGGAACTCACACAACATGTGTAGTTCAACTAATATCTATCTACATGAATAGTGGAGTACAACTCCACACTAACAAGATAGGTTTCCAACTTGTGTAAATGATCAATACAAGTTGACTATTAGTTAAACAATCTTATCCTATCTTACCTTGAATAGTGGAGTGGAACTCCACTGTAACAAGATAAGTGTCTAAGTTAACTACTAGATAAGCAAGCTTATCCTATATGGTGTAAATTATTATAAATATAATAAACTAATTACAATAAGCAATTAGTGCACCAAAATAATAAATACAATTAAATATAATAAAGAAAATAAATGCACCAACACCCCCCCATAAACGAAGCTTAGGTATGGCAATGTAGATAAGAGTCTTGGTAATGTGTATCCATATTAGGTACTCTATACAAATAGATGAGGAAAGGAGAAACACCGAAGGAAAAAACTCCTCCTCAAAATGAAGGTCTAGGAGACCCCCTCTAAAGAATTGATGTCCCTTGAAGAACTGATGTCCCACACCCCCAAAAGAGATTACAAGTGAAGATACTTTCTCTTAGTGAAAGGTTTGGTGAAAATATATGTAATATACTCCATAGGAAAATATTGAAGATCAATGATCTTTGCTTGAATTAGCTCCCTGATAAAGTGCATATGGATCTCTATGTGTTTGGTTCTCTGATGATGAATCAGATTCTTTAAGATCTAGATAGTGCTCTAGTTATTGTATTAGAAGACTGATGGCTTCCAAAATGGAACACCAAGCTCAGTGAGAATATTCTAAAGCCAAATAGCCTCAGTAGTGACATTAATAACACCACAATACTTAGCTTTTGTAGACAAAAGAGCAATAACATTTTTTTTCTTACTATACCAATAAATGGGGTTGGATCCAAAGTGAAAGTTGTAACTAGAAGTGGAATTATGATCCAAAGTGAAAGTTGTAACTAGAAGTGGAATTATGATCATCAAAATTTCTAGCCTAATCAAAATCTATGTATCAAACCAAGTCTAAACTTGTACCTACTATATAGTGAATCTTGTATCTGATAGTGCCCTAAATATAGCTCAAAATGCACTTGGTGGCTCTCCAATGAAGCTCATGTGGTGTTTTCATAAAGTGTGAAACCATGCCAACTGCATATGAAACGTCAAGTCATGTATGAGTCAGATAGATGAGGCTACCTACAAGCTGGCGATATAATGTGGCATCAACCAAAGGAGTGAAACAATGAACCTCATGTCTAACTCTAGATAGGAAAGGAGATAGTGCAGGCCTATAATTACTCATGTGAAACTGAGCTAACATGTCTATGGCATACTTAGGTTGTGAAAGTTTAATCCTAGAAGAAGACTGTGTTATCTAAATCCTAAGAAAATAATGCAATAATCCCATGTCTATCATAGAAAACCTATCATGAAGTGCAGTCTTAACACTACTAATGATGGGTATTGTGCTCCCTATAATAATGAGATCATCAACATAGAACACCAAGTACAATATTGAATCCTCCTACCATAGAATATAGACATTCAAATTCGAGTGACATCTTGAGAACCCAACTGAGAGAAGAAATGTGTCCATCTTAAAATAACAATCCCTAGCGACTTGTTTTAGACCATCAAGAGACTTTTTCAAGCAACATACCAGTGAAGAATCCTGAATAAACCCTTGTAGCTAATCCATATAAATCCCCTCATGAAGATCCTCATGAAGAAATGCACTCTTCACATCCATCTGATGTACATCCCAAACATGAGTTTCACAATAGCTAGTATCAAGTTAATAAAATTCATCTTAGTAACAGGTGTAAATGTTTTTGTATAGTCAATGCCTTCTACTTGGGACAAACCTTTGGCCACTAAGCATGCTTTATATTTATCAATATTTCCATCTACTGCAAACTTAGTCTGATATATTCACCTACATGATACTAATTTTCTTCCCTTAGAAAAAGGAACAAGATCTCAAGTGTTGTTCCTAATCAATGAGTCATACTCTTCTTCCATTGCTAAATCCCACTAAACTATCCCTATGGCTTCTTGAAAATATTATGGATCAAAAGCTATGACAATGTAGGAATGTGGAAGATCATGTTTTGACTATGTTCTCCTTCTATCTAATGGATCCCTAACAAGAGATTCTACATCTACCAAAGTTTATCTAGCCCACAAATGCATCAATGGGTGAGGATCTAAAGAAGGAGGAGGAGGAACATGTCCTACTAAACCCTATTGGGGAGGTATTACCTCATCATCCCTGTGAGTAGATGAAGCAGGAGTATCATCATCACTAATATCTAGTTATTCTAAGGAATAAGAATGAGAAATTTTAGAAGATAAGTCTAAAATAATTTCTTCAAAGCAAACACTTCTTTATATAATAAGCTCATGTGAATCTAGATCAATGAACTGATATCCCTTAACACCATCAGGATATCCCACAAATATGCAAGTTTGGCTTTATGTTTATAAATCAAGATGCTTCTCTGAGTTATGTGAGCCCATGTTAGACTATCGAAGACTCTAAAATGATGCACATCTAGCTTCCTATTACACCAAGCTTTAAGAGGTGTTATCCCCTTTAAAGCTTTGTGAGGAACTCTATTTTATATATATGGAGCACAATTAATCAATTTTTTCCAATACTCAGGTACTAATTATTTTACATGAATCATACAACTTACCATCTCTTTTAAGAATTTATTCTTCCTCTCTGCTACATCATTTTGTTGAGGTGTGTATGCAACTGAATGCTAAAGATCAATTCCTTCAAGAGCACATAATTATTCAAACTTATTTTTCACATATTCTCTCCCATTATCTATGTGGAGAATCTTGACATACTTCCTAGATTGTTTCTCTGCTAGAGCTTTGAACTCTATAAATTTATCAAATACTTCACTCTTGAGTTTCAAAAAATAAACCTAAATACATCCGAAATATTCATCAATAAATGTGAGAACATAGTAGGTTTTACTAAAAGACAAAGTAGATAATGGACCCACTAAATCACTATGAAAAATTTTGAGGACTTGTGTAGCCATCCAAGCCTTCCTTTTATCAAAATTATCCTCTGTATGTTTTCCTAAGGCACAACCATGACATACACCCCCTAAAAATTGAATCTATGGAAGTCTTGTAACAATCTCCTACTGACTAAGATGTTGTAAATAGCAAAAGTTTAGATGACCAAACCGTTCATGCCATAACTTGCTCACTGAATCAGTGTGTGAGAGCAAAGTTTTAGAGGAAGACTAAGGCACAAAGTGGAAGAATGAATAAAGTCGAGTATTATTGTCAACTTTTCCCACTACAACTAGAGCATATCCTCCAATTTTTTTATTGATATAGAATCAGGTGTGAACTCAAATTTCCTACCGGTATCAAAGTGAGTGATTTGGTAGATAGAAATAAGGTTAGTTGAAAACTCTGGCACATGGAGGACATCTTCAAATACACCACTATCAACATCAACTATACCTTTTCCTATAACATCTACCTTAAAATCATCACCTATGAGAATATGAGGCTAGAAACTTGGTTCTAATCTAGAAAATTATTCTTCATCAGAACCCATATGGTGTGAAGCACCTGAGTCAATGACCCATTACTTGGGAGAATTTTCTAGTGCAACTAGTGTTATAGCTTTCCCTTTCCCTAAATTTGAAGGAGTGGAAGAATCCTTTGAAGAGGATTGATTGATGTTATTCTTTTTTAGTAGACCCTTAAGTTCATCAATAATTTTCTTCCAACAATCTTGTTCACTATGAAACCTCTTTTTGCAATAACGCAAGGAGTGGTATCATTTTTTTTGAATCCCCTTTCTTATTATTGGATTTATAATCTCCTTGTGAGAACTATTATTACCCTTTATTCTTATCTTTCTATGACTTATTCTGATTATTTTGCTTCTTTTTACTTGAACCTATATTAGATGTTGATGTTGAAAATTTTTAATGTTGAGGTTGACTGGCAACTAGAGCTTAAGATTTAGATGACTTGATTAGACCCATAGCTATTAATTTTTTTCCTTTATCCATTAGAATCTCAGAGAATACCTCAAAGGTGGGCATTTCAAAAGATGTGCCCAGTGTGAGCTGATGAGTCTAAAAGCTAGAGACAAAGGATGAATATTCAAGACCTAATTTGTGTAAGGCATTGAAAATAAATTGAATATCCTTTTTACCAAGTTTACATTCAAAAATTTGTGCTCTAAGATCTATGACTTTAGTGATGTAGTCTTGTATTGTAGCATAATTTTTAGGATCCAAAATAATGAGTTCATTATCAATTTGGTAACCACAAACCTCATCTATTTTGCCAAAAAATGATGCTAATTTATCCCAAGCCTCTTTTGGGGTTGTACATTTGTCAAGATGGAGATTCAAATCTAAAGACATGTAAGACTGAATTCATCTAATTACTATAGTAGTTTCAAAGAAAAAGTGTTATAACTCTTTTACATCAATAGGTGGAGTAAGAAGAGTTGTTATGTAAGGTGTATATCCTAGCATCATTAATACATTCCAAGCATTCTGTTTCCATGTATTATAGTTGTATGTTGTTAATAGTGGGAAATTAGGATTCCCCATGATGCAATCAAAATAAACTATCACAAAGCAGAAATCAAAGTATAGAACACACCACAAAACCCCCTTAAATTACCTAGGTTTCTCCTACCCAATAATTATTTTTGGCACTTTATAATTGAGTGCAATTCCAAGGTTGGATTATAATTTTTCCATTTTACAAAAACCTCATTTAGGCCCTCTAGTCTAAAAGTACAAAAAATATGCACTTTATTAAAAAAAAATCTACACCAATGTGTTGTGCTCAAAAAAATATTAACTTGAAAAAAATGGGACCTCAATTCAAGGTCGTATGTGAAAGTTATGGGCCTCTGAAGTTGTAAAAATGAGGATGGGTAAGAGCTACTGTATAAAAATTTGAATTCTAAAAAAATCTAGAAAAATATGGAAAAAACTAAAAGTACAATAGTGTAGAGCAAGAAATTTTAAGCCATTTCAAAAAAAATCACTCAAAAATACCTCTCAGTGTTCAAATGGCAAGCTTCCAAAGTTGCCCTTTCAAATCTACCTTCTGATCTATGAGGCCTGCCAAAAAAAATTGTCTACACAGTCCGTATAGTCTGTACCTGGGAGCAAAAAAAAATTATCTTCCAAGGTGACTATGTCCAAATTAGACAAATTTTATATAGATCTATAGGTTTTGACGTCTTCTAAACGCAACCGTGAGGTCCATTTTGCTCAGAAACACTTCAATTTTTAGGTACCTACTAGATTTGGGCATGGTGTTTATGAATCAAACCATTGCTAATTTTTCCTTCTGTACCCAATTTGGACAAAATTGTAGATGATTTTGACTATCTCGAGCACTTTGAACTCAATGGTGAGCTCAAAATTTCTCCACAAAGCTCTAATTTGTATCTGTATACAAAATCAAAAATTTGATCCTATATCTAGATATATTTATCTTAAATAGTTAACAATCTATAGATTCAAGATAGCTCTGGTACCATGTTAGAATTAGCTACAAGATCTAATGAATCTAATAGAAAGCATAAATAAGAGATAAAATAATAATAGTAATAAACAATAACTATGTATCTAAGATAATAATAGAAATGAATAAATAACTCAAATATGATGAATTACTCTAATAATTCAATATTAATCTGATGATGTAACACATAAATAGTCATTGCTTATATAGAGCAAGGTGTGCATGATAAAGATCAGGGAACTCACACAACACATGTATTTCAACTGATATATGTCTACATGAATAGTGGAGTGAAACTCCACACTAACAATATAGGTGTCCAAATTGTGTAAATAATCAACATAAGTTGACTATTTTTTAAACAATCTTATCCTATCTTACCCTGAATAGTGGAGTGGAACTCCACTAGAATAAGATAAGTGTTTAAGTTAACTACTAGCTAAGCAAGTTTATCCTATCTGGTGAAAATTATTAATAAACATAACAAACTAATTAAAATAAGTAATTATTGCACAAAAATAATAAATAAAATTAAATTCAATAAATAAAATAAATGCACCAATAGAGTTCATGGATGTAAGTGTTAGCAAAAAATGTTAAGTACAAAGTGTTAGCCAAAATTCACCTACATACAAAATTTTTACAAAGATGGACTATGCCATTCTCCCAAACCATTCATTGACCTTTTGTATTATATATTACCTTTATACATCTTCATCAATCAAATTTTTTAGGTAAAATTGGAGAGGTTCAAGTTTGTAAGTTTCAGGGTTTAGAGCTCTCAATGCAAAATCAGCCTGTGCAATGCTTTTTGGGACATGTCTTGCACGACTACATCATGCTCATTTCTCTCCAAAATTATATAAGAGTAGATAAATGTAAGTGTCATATAATGGTGAAATTTTTCATATAAAATAATTCTTAATTAATAAGATACGTAGCCATGAAAATTGCCTAGAATGCAAATTTATGTGTTTCTAGGTGCCAAATCTACCCAGTAAGCACTTTTCAAACACCATTGCATAGGGTTAAATCAAGTTTAATTTCCTTAAAATTTGACATGATGATAAAAAAATATGGGGATAATATTATTTAATAATTTAAATATAAAATTCACTCATATGTGCAAAATGCACAGCTGCAAAAATTGGCTTCTGAGCTGATTTTGTACTTAATCAATTTTTTGTATTTCTAGTTTCTAAATCTACCTAGTCAGCACTTTTGAATCCCATTTATGTAGGAGAAACTAAACTCCAAATTTCATTAAAAAAATTATTATTTTACTCTAATATCATGAGAATTTAATGCACTTGGTTTTACAATTGTACGAATCTCTAGTGATAGTTATGATGGTGCAAAGTGACCTTTTTGGGAAGATTTATCACTCAGCCAACTTTTTACCAAAAAAAACTTAGAGGGTAGATCACAGGGGTTATTTTAATCATTTAAAAAAAATAAAAATATCCTTTTGATCATATTTTCAAGATATTTATAGTCATATAGGATATGATGAGTTTTTATCATATCTTATGTTGCGAGTTTCCATTTTTTCATGTTTTGAAGGTGTTGATGCAATTATGCGACTACGTGTTGGTTTTTTAACCATATATTTTGATCCATGACTCCATTTTTGATATTTTTTATTGCATTTTAAATATAACTTCTTCTTATTTACAATTATACTAATTTAAAATTGGATAAGTATATAATTAAAAACTTTCAATGTTATAGTTGGAGCAGTGTATTGATTTGACAAGTCTATAGACTTCAATGCCAAGATGGCTATAGAAATCGGGTGTCACTCATCACTTCCAAAAAAAAAATCATGAATATGTATTCAATTCCAAAAAACATCTCATCTACTTCTAAAATCATTATTGAATATTTTAACTTCCCCACTAGTGGGTGAGATGGAGTAATGACCACGAGAACTCCAATTGCCTATATAAGCAGGCAGATTTATCTTTGTAAAAGAGGAATTTTGAGCACAAAAATTCTACAAAAAATTTTCCTCTAAGAGCACCCCTATTGGTTGAACCTTGAATTTTAATTAAAATTGAGTTCACCTTCCTTAATTCTTCTTATATTTTATGTGTTATTTGTATTTGTTGATCTTTGTATGTGGGTAATGTTTGCCCCTCTCATTATTGTCCATTCCCAATACCTCTATGTAAAACTTGGAACTCACTTTCAGTTCATATTATATGTGCACTTAGGTCTATGTAGGCATTTTCTATGGATAACCTTCATCCTTCTTAATGCTTTGTTATATTCCCACACTTCAATATGAAATGCTTATGCATTTAGAGTATCTTTGGTGGAGTCTATGTGATGTTGTCTCATTCTCAAAAAAAATTAGTGTGTTCATTAAGGAAATAAAAGTGCTTGATTTATTTTTGGTGCATCACCCTTTATTTATTTTATCACTCTCTTACCTTCTCCCTCCTTTTTCCCTCAAAAGCTTAGGTTTAGATTAGTGGTAGATTTACTTTTCTGCTCTTTAGGTATACGCACTAGTCTTAAATCCATGCACATAGAATAGAAGGAAGTTGGCCTTCTCTAGAGGTTCATCCCAAGGAGTGCAAAGGTCCCACAACCTCAAGGATGTTCCCATCATCTCACTGAACCAATTTTTCTAATTTAGTGGGTACATGGTTCAAGTGATAATGGTTTTTGGCATGCCCAATGGGACTTAACTTGATGATCCTTACATTATCCATTAAAGGATTTTGGTGTGTTTTTCAATGCATCTTGCCATTGATGGTAGCTTATTCAACACCATAGCTACTCCAAAGATCAAATCTACTAGTTTAAGCAGTCCAAGAACTTAAAGATTATCAAAGATTGGGATTTAGGTGATATTCTTGGTCTTTTCCATTTTTTTAAATTAATCTAATCAACTGGTGACACTATTAGTAGACATTTATTATTGAAAAGGTAGACATGATTGTTCCTTTTTTGAATGCTATAATATATCAATCTATCATGAAAACTATGCATTTTCCCTTCATCCTAGTCAAAATTCATTTTCTATGACTTTTTACCATCCATATCAGATTGAAAATTCCATTGGTTTTAGTCCAAATATCCCTATCATGGTAGGATATCTTCATTTTCATAATAATTACATCCCTCCCACCCTAGTTCAGCCTTCTTGGAGACCTGTTCGCACCTATGACAAGCCTTAAGAAGTCTACCTTGCCCCCAATTTGCATTATTACCCTCCTAATCAGCCCCAAAAAAAAATTAATGATATACAACTTGATTTTCAAAGACAACTGATGGAGATTGAAAGAGAGGAGTCTAGTAGGCAGTAGGAATAACTAGCACATCAAGCTTACATTTATTAGTAGGAGGTGATGGGATGGTGCAGATATGAAGAAGAGTGCTTGGCTAGGTAGATCATAGATAAAGAAAAGCATATGCATAAGTTACTTATGAAAATACAAGAATTTGAATCACAGCTATCCACCTTCACTCCTCCCTTTCCTAGCTTTAGGCAAGATAAATCCTTTATGCTTTTGATTAAATCCCTTGATTTCAAGGTTTTGAGTTTCAAAGGCCCTCCTTCTTTGAAAGAGACTACCCTCATTCCTCCTCAAAATCCCCAAACATAGTTATGGTAGCCTTCTTGGACCATACATCCCAACTTCATAATGCCCAACCTTGTAGAATCCCCTTCCTCTACACTAGTTGAAACCTTTTGCCCTCCCACCATCTCCCTTTTCAAAGGAGGACCAGTTGTATGGAAGGCAAGTGAAGACCATTTGGATGAGGAGGAGGATATTTCAAGTGAGTATGATGAGGAGATCATCATTAGTATCCCTCTTTATTCCATTAAATTAGAAATTTTAGATTTGTTACAAGAAGAAAATGAGCATGATCATCTAGGGTAGCAAGGTAGTGTGCAAGGGTGAGACAACAAGGCACTCTCTTGGATAAATGAGCTTCCATTTAGTATGGAATAATATGAAGTCATTCATGAAATTATAATGAGGCCTCTCACATAGAAGAGTGAAGAGTGGTTAGAGGAAGATTTATTTTGGGATGAGTTAGAGGATTTTTGTTTGAGCATGGGCATTAAACCATCATATATTAAAGGGGAAAACCATGAGCAAAAATAAAAATAGGAGGAAGTGGATGTGTTCCCAACTCAATCACTTGGGTAGGTGTATCCCAATCAGCAAAATGATGGAGAAGGGAAATGCATAAGGGAGGGAAATTTTGATTGCTCAAACCTTGTCTTAATAAGAGGGTGCCCTATCAGGTACCTAGCTTAGTTTGGAAGCTAGTAAGGAAGAACCATCACATGTGCTTAATTTAGAGCACAAAATTAAGCATAAAAAATACTAGGATTGACTTACCTATCCACTCCAAGATAATTTTGTTTTTAGCCAATCAGATTAGGTACGTGAGTCTATTTATATTCTTATAATTAGAGAAGTATTTCACTAATTTGTTGTCTATTCACTCCTCCATATTTTTTGGGTTAAATTCAAGCATGAAAAATATATTAGATTAGTAAGAAAGGGCAACTATTTTTTACAATGAGTTAATGGCTTTATTTAAATAGACTTTTAATTAGTTAGTTTAGGGTAGGTTAGATGTTTTTATTTCCTCCAAGTGCATGCATGCACATTGTAAATAGTTTTATTAGTTGGATACATTTTTGATGATATTTATTGTATTATAAATTTTACTTCCCCCATTTATAATTATATTTATTTAAAATTGGATAAGTGTATAATTAAAATTGGTCAATGTTACAGCTAGAGTGTTGTATTAATTTTACAATTCTATGGACTTCAATGCAAAGATGACTATTAACATTGGAAGTCACTTAAAAAAATGCATAGCATGAATATGCCTTTGATTCCCAAAAATATCTTAGCTAATTTCATAACCATTATTAAATATTGTAACTACCCTAATAGTGGGTTAGATGGAGTAATGACCATGAGCTCTCCAATTGCTTATATAAGTAGGTAGATTTATCTTTGTAAAAGAGGACTTTTGAGCATAAAAATGCTATGAAAATTTCCCCTCTAGGAGCACCTTTATTGGATGAACCTTGCATTTCAATGATAATTGAGTTCACATCCCTTCATTATTCTTGTATTTTGTGTGTTATTTGTGTTTGTTGATCTTTGTTTATGGGTAATGTTTGCCCTTCTCATTGTTGTCCATTCCCAGCACCTATATGCAAAACATAGAACTCACTTACAGGTGTATTTTGTGCACACTCAGGTTTATGTATGAATTTTATGTGGATAACCTTCATTTCTCTCAATGTTTTACTATGTTCATGTGCCTCCATATGAAATGCTTATGCATTTAGAGTATCTTTGGTGGATTTTGTGTGATATTATCTCATTCTCATAAATTTTTAGTGTGTTCATTAAGGTAGCAAGAGCACTCAATCTATTCTTGATGCATCACCCTTTATTTATTTTAGGACTCTCTTACCTTCTCCCTCCCTTTTCCCTCAAAATCTTAGGTTTAGATCAGTGGTAGATTTACCTTTCTACTCTTTAGGTCTACGCATTAGTCTTAAATTAGTGTGCCTAGAATAAAAAGAATTTGGAATTATTCAGAGATTCATCCCAAAGAATGCAAGGGTCCCAAAACCTTTGGGATGTTCCCATCATCTCACTGAACCAATTCTTTTAATTCAACAAGTGTAGGGTTTGAGTGATAACGATCAAATCAACAGATGCCCCTAATGTCGTAGTGATTTGAGTAGAAGGAAAACCCAACATCCAAAGGTGCATAGATCAAGTATCTATGTATGATTGTATCATACTCAAAATATGTTGAAACACATGTCTAAAGGAACAAATTATATGTTATCCATTAACATAGAACTAAAAACATAGATGCCAAAGAGCTCATTAAACATGTAAATGTTGAAAATATTTTTGGATTTTTGAAGCTTTTTTTTTTTTTTTGTATTTTTGGAATATGTGAAACCTTGCAACCTTAACTTGGATCCTTTACATTGTTTGAATCATGGTTTAATAAGTGTAAATGGTATATAGAATTTTCTTCCTCATGTTTTACATGTGCAGTAGAAGAGCCATTGCTACTATTTAGGATATGAATCAATTTGCCTTCATGAGAAGAATAAATGCCTGATTTTCATCAATTTTTACTTTCATTTGATATAACCAAAGAGTTCCCAATGTAAATTCATATGGAGAGGTTTATGGAATAATCCAAACCCATGTTTAAATTACTTTAGGATAACAATAAATTGGTATTATTATGTTTCCCAATGAGTCTTTGTTGTAAAAAAGTTCACTAGATTGGCATCTATGCTTTGTCATGCACTGAACTATCAATCCAACTCAGTTATGGACTTCATGAAGCTCAACACAAGAATGCAAGGGTTTCGTGCATAACATTTAAAACACTATTATGTTGGAATCAATTTCACACAAGGTACAATCCTTGTACACTCACATGAAGCATGATATCAAAGGGACTACGCTCACGTTGGGCTAGTTGATACATGGCATAACTTGGTTTCAATGAGGTTTGGTCATTATAGAGATAGGATTAGGTAGTCGATTGGCACTGGGTTCATCGATGAGAGTTCATTAGATGTAAGCCTTCTCAAGGGTATAAGTTCCATGTTGTAAGTTCATACTTAGTTAGATATATCTTTTCACGGCGCAATTGGGGTCAATAGTGATTAAGGGCCATTTAGTGCATGGATGGGTCATGGGATAGCTTCATTCAATTATTCTTTTCCTTGGTTAGCACTAGAGGCATATATCTTATGGATACGATGCATTCTAGGTTCATCACTTAGACTACCTTATAGATCAGTGGAAGTCCTTATGGGGTTTGAGTGCTCCATTAGTGAATAAGGTTCAACCATTATATCAATACACATTTAGGTAAAGGACTAAACCATTTCTATTATTGTTAATTTATAATTATGACATCATGTTATTCATACTATAAGAATCAACACTTTGATGTTTAAATATCATCTCTATTAACTTCAAATTTCATCATATAAAGTTCAAGATATACATAAAACTAGAGCATATATTCTTCCTAACTCTATTCATGCCCAGAGGCCCATAAGCAAGCTTAGGCTATACATTAGAATCTATAAGATATCTTATGAAAGATTATAAACATAATAATGTTGGCTCTCAATTTTTCAAGGTCTTTATTACATTAGTTTTCCTCTCTCAATCTCCAAGTACAAGCCTCTTTTTTATACAAAAAGGGGCATCTTCTAGCCATGTCGGATAGTGTATGCGAAGGACTAAGTTACCACTAGAGGTTGTTATAAAAATAGCTCCATGACTCTAAAAACCATGCTCTCTAGCTACCATGTGAAAATACTCAATAATATTTCCTTAATACTTAGGTGTTACTCAACTATCTATTAGTGAGCATGAGATCACTAAATATTCCCTAGCTAACACTAATAGTTTCAAAAGCACTTAGTTGCAATGGTTTCCATGTACCAGGATATGCCAAGTGGTGTGGTTCCTTACCTTAATTATTAAAAAGGAGGGCCAACATTACCTTATAAAAAATTATTGTTCCACCCTGGACTAGTCTATTAGTGCTTTAGGTGCATAGAACTCAGGCCTTGTTCCAGATCTGCCTTGAAATTTTTATAGCCTTGGATAGCACCCTTAATTTCATCAATGGTGCCATCTATTTTAGTGTATGCAACCTCAATAATAAGCACATCCATGCTCTCCAACTCTTTTATAAAGGCTTCAAGCCTTTATTTCATGTGTTTCACCCCACCATCCAAAATCTCTTCCTACTCACTAGCCTTAGTTTGGAAGGTGTAGAAAACTGCCTCCAACTCCTCCTGTGTCTTTAGTTGGGTACTAAGGGAGTTAAATTTAGTCATTACCTACACATGCTCATTATTGGTCATCATGAAGGAGTCTTGAAATAGAGCATCTTTATCCTCCTTTGCCTTTTTGAGGCACACATCAATTATTGCTACTTGGTTGGTGAAGTTGTAAAAAATATTATTTACTTCTTCTACGCCCTCTTTGAGCTTGGTGAAGAGGTCTTCAGTCCCATCCATCTTTTTATTTATCTCTCTCCTCAAGGCCTCACAAGGGTCTTCTTTTTCTTTGAGCATTGACCTTATCTAAAGGATCATCTACTCCATGAGCATGTACACTTGGTCAATTTAACTCTACTTCAACGTATCCACATCATCTAAGAGTGATGGTTCTACACCTCCTATGTGCTCCACTAGTCATTTAATCTTGAGCTTAGCTACCTTAAGCTCTCTCTTATCTTTCTTTACTACCTTATTCTAGCTATACACATGAGCATCATTAATTATATTCTTTTGTGTTATGGAGGAGGCCATTTTGATCAAAGCATTAGTTGAGCATAAGGGGTTTAAGTCATAGGAGTTCATGAGTTGGTAATCATGACCCTCTTCTAGATTCTTGGTGCTTCAAATTGCTTTGGTCAGAACCTCAAATTTAGATTTGTCCATATAGTAGTCTAGTGCCCAAGAGACTTAGTGGCATGTCAGGGTCGTGGTAGTTCTAGGTAGCATACATTCCATCAAGTAGAAATCCTCATCTTCTTTATAGTCCTACTATGACTTTTCTCTATTACCTAGCTCATACTCCTTACCCTCAATCAATTCTTCTTCCTTATTGGTGTTTTTTCCTATGCTGGTGCCTTCTTACTTTTTCCCTTCTTATTCTTCCTCACTTTTTTCTCCTTCTCCCTTCTCATCTTCTCCTTATTTCTCATATTCTCCTTGTCTTTCCCCTTCTATCTCTCTAGTGTTAGACCCAGTGTCATTTTGCTCTTATAAGAGTTCTTATGCAAACTTTTCCCCTTCATCCATTCCTTCTTATCATGTCCATGTTTCCTCTGTGTGCTTATCCAAGGTGCTAGTATCACCATATTTTTCTTCAAGCACCCCTTTAGAGATAGGGTATACCTATTGTGTAGCTTCCTCTACTATCTTGGTGGGGGTGCTTAGTGCATTATTTGATATTTTCTCCTTGTTTGGTCCCACGCTTGTGGTGACCTTATATTCCCTTTCTTCTAACATGCATGCCCTTTCCTCCTGGGCCACTTTATCTTCTTCCTCCCTCTTCCTAGCCTTCTCTAATTCGGCCTTTCTTTTTGCCTCTTTTTTGTTGGCCTTTTCTTTTTTGGCCTTCCTCTATATGGCTTATGTGGCATATTTCTTCTCCATTTCTCTTATCTCTTTGGCCTCTAGTTGATTATTTTTTTCCTGGGACATCCCCTTGGCTTTCATCTCCTCACTCTTATGGTGCAACCTTAGTGCTGAGTTGATGTGATCCTTAGATAAGCCCATGCCCTCCCACTTGTGATTTAATTCTTCCTCTATTGGTGGACTTGAGTGGGTTGCCTCCTCAAGTTATTCTTTTATCTTTTGTTCCTTCTTCCCTTCTTCCTTCACCTTTATGCCTTGTATTCCTCCTCCTATCATTGTTATTCTACCTCTACCTTCTCAATCACTTCATTTGGCACCCTAGCCTTAGACATTTCTTCTTGCTTCTCCCACAGCTCCTTCACCCTTTGTATTTTAGCATCATCAGAGCCAAGTTTTCTCAACCTTCATCTATGCTTTTTTGGTTAAACCTAAGGTAGTAAGAAGGTGGTCCTTTCACTAGACAAGGACTCTTTGTCCTTAGGTAAAATGTAGGTGCCCTACCCCCATTATTCTTCCTTAGACTCCTCTACCTCATCTTCCACAAACAATATAATTTCGGGCATTGAGGAGGGAGACTTCCCTTTATTTTTTTCCTTTGCATGGGGGGAGGTTTTGTATGTGAATTTTACATGCTTCTTGGATGAATCTGAGGTAGACACTTCCCATTATGAAGTGATATTTAGCTTTATCTACTCAATTTATTCTAATGTCTCCCATCTCTTCTTCTTTGAATACTTCTTCCTTTGATGGGCATTGGGGTTCCTCATCCCCGATCTAGATAGGGGGGTCTTTTCTCTACTCGATGCTAGACCATTCCTAAAATCCTTCTTCCTTGGCTTCATCACATAGTAGAGCCTATGGATGAATCTAATTATTATAACCTCTTAGACTAGATCAATGTCTATTCAATTTAAGGCATCTTATTCATATTTTGTCATGTTTCCATCTACACAAGAAAATATGCACCTCAGTCTTTGGCTCTCTATATCCAGTTCCTTGACTGAGATGTCTATCTTCTACATGTTTAGGATCTAGTGTAGGGTATCCCTGAAGTATTCTATCAAGAAGGTGAAGGGAAGCTTTAGCCATCCCAATCTATTCCTATCTTTTATCAGTAAGCACATAATGCAGTAGTTTTGCATTATGGAAAAGACTACCATCCCATACATGCTTAGGGGGAGCCCTTAGGGGATGCACCACTCCAATCTAAAGGCTTCGATGTAATGCTTGTACTAGCACATTATACAAGTCTTTTTTTTAGACTGAATGTGGTGGGGTAGTATAATCTTTATATTTTTGCAAGGGGATTCATGGTGCTCTAGGAACATCCATAGGTTGTCTTCACTTCCATATGGGATTTCAATCTCTTCCATCATGATCAAGATGATGATGGAGCCCCACCTAAAGGTATTTTTAGTTATATGTCATTCTACAACATTCTTGATCAACTCTTTGATAATGAATGTTTGATATAAACTAGATGCCTTATCATATATGTTAAGCCATGTAAATATATGCCTTAGATAGATTTGTCCACTGGCCACTAGGACACAATTTTGAGCTCATGAGGTACACCACTTCCCTCATGCTAAGGTCTTTAAAATTGTTAATTAGGAACATATAGCCCCTTTTGAAGTAATTCATTAACTTCTTGATGCACTTTACCTCTTCATCATCTTCTATTAGCTGATGGATGTCTCTACTAATGGATGGAAGCTTGATTATCCATGATATAATCTATGTAGAGATATTCATGCACCATCTTGTGAAGTATACATGATCCTCATAGACATGTGAGAGGAGTAATTAGATGATATCTTCAAGTTTTTTGAAGTAAGGCAACTCACAGAGATGATTTGTGCTAGAGGCTTTTATCTTGTCTCAAATTAAGACATCAAATAGGGTGTCACCTTCTGGGGTCTTACACCCTGTATTCATCATCCAATCCCATGCCAAGTCCTAGAAATGATTCAACATCTATTGGTTGTACTCTTTCAACTAGAATATGTGCATGAAGGAGTGTCATGGTTCTCTTATTGATACCTCTGGTAGGAACTACATGTATTGGTAGGGCATCTTTGTTAGTTCTTTAGTGTCCACTACTATGATGCTAACTACCTCAACTATTTGTACCTTTGTCTTGGTGGTAGATGCCTCCTTAATTTTTACCCACTTGGGCTCTAACTAAACCAGAACAGAGCCTATTACCTTCTTCTTTTTCACCATTATGAATCTACTAGTATTAAACCTTGGGAGGTGTGGTTTGTTGAAGCCTTAAATGATGATCATTGCTTATGTAGTCATAGGATTTATAAGTGTTTTCTTAGCCTTGAGCTTCCCTAGGTATTAATGGCCACCTAGGTGGTATCTCCTTGTTTCAATTAGGTTTTATAGACAAAATATCACTTTTCAACCCTTCACATCAGTCATCACTATGAATTCACCCCCTCTCTTTATGATTTTGCTCATTTTAGGGTGCCTAAATTGCTTAATTTCTCAATGTGATAGAGTTTTTTTTACCTTAGCTCTCTAGTTATTATTTGGGATTACTCTGCATCAAGTTAGTGTAAACTTTTTAACTTAATCTAGTTATTTGCATGCTAATTTTTAGACTTCTCTTGTCAACAACCATTATTAATGCCAACTTAATGGTGTAGACATCTCAATATCTTAAAAACTATGAAAATCTATGAGATCTTCAAAAATCCCTAGTCCTATATGCATTAAATGTGTATTTTTATGTTGTCACCACCTCATTGAATGATCCTAATGGTTTTTTTGTGAAGTGACATGTGGTTTAAAATGATCATTTCATGTTTGTTTCTAGGTAGATTTTAGTTATCTTAGATGTTCTTCTTATATGGTTGTGTCTATTGGTATGACCTTTGCCTTTTTTGTGGTAACCTGGGTGCAACACCTCACATGAGTGATTTAGCCTCCTCAATTCCACTTTGTCTTCTAGTTTCACTCCTATTTCAAGTTTATTTATAATCCTTGGTCAATTTGTTGCATATCATCTTGACTTAGCATGTCCTACCCATACAAATCCCTTGCATGAGCCCTTTAGTGCTTTCTTTCTTTTTGGATTTTATTATGCACTGAGGGATTATGCATCTTCATTTTGATGCCTTGCACTCATCCATGTTGTGTGCCTTCACTTTTGTCTTAGGTCTTTGGTACCATATCAGAAAATGCACCTTTTATTGACTATTTCACAACTAAGAACTTGTGTTATTGTAAGTTATCCTGGTGTTCTAACAATTGACAGTCTGGGAACTCCTATCCATCTAAAAACTTAGGCATCTAGCCCTATGTACTTATAAAATAAATGATCTCAACTTGATCAACTGGTATTATGCATGGAAACATCAGAGTAGCTTATTCTTTGGCCCCTAATAGTCCTTCACTGGCTATCTTGTGCACCTAGATCTTGTACATATTTTACTTATATCTGACAAGTCTCACACACCCATGACTTATATGTCTAGCCTCATACATGTATATGGTGTAAATTCTCAAATCATTAGGTTAGAATTATGCATGAGAGGTCACACTAGTTCAAAGGAGCTAGTAGAGATCCATGTACCTAGAAAATTATGTGGCATATACTCATGCACCTTGATAAAGAATGCAAGTGCATGATTCACCTAGATGGAGTTATGCATGAATTACCAAAAATTCCTTGTGATCATCGAGTACCATGTATTTCTTCTATATATTATATAAGGATCAATGAAAAAGAAAGAGGGAAGAATGGCTTAGCTAAGTTGTATACTAGTCAAGTTCAACTTCAAACTAACTAAGGACCAAGAAGTCAGAGTTTTCATGGCACAATCACCATCTTACTACCTATATGGTTTTATCCAATTGTCATTTCAATACCCAAAGAGCATTTCATTGAACAACATGCATAGCTTACATGCACCTATTTCTAATATGTGGTGGATGATGTAAGGACCCATCCACCATATCTATAATTTACTTGGGTGCTTAAAGTACTTGGACTCATAGAGTATCACCAATGCCCCTTTAGTCAAATCTTTATGCTTATCACTCCAATGCTTCTGGTCTACCTTCTTAATCTATTGACTCCATCTAGATTGGGTGCACTTTTCATCCAAGCACTCCAAGTCCTTCAACCTTGTAGTTAAAGATTCTTGGTCATCCAAATTACCAATCTGTGTAATGCACAAGGAGGGCACCATGAGTTCCATGGGCAAAACTATGTTAGTTCCAAATAGTAGTAGTAATGGTGTAGCCTTATTCAAGTGTTTGTATGTTGTGTGGTATGCCCATATTACCACTAAGACTTGATCATCCCAATATTTACAACTAATGTTACATATCTTTGTTAGGCACATCCCTAATATTTTATTAAATGATTTAACCATGTTATTGGCATAGGGGTGATATGGGATGGTCTTATGTTACACCACCATGTATTTAGTTAGGAGGATACGCATTATTTCATTGATGAAATGAGTGTTCTAATCACTAGTTAGACTCAATGGGCACCCATACCTATTTATGATGTTTTCTTATATGAAGCATTTGGTTGTGGTAACTGTGCAATCTTTGGTTGGTGTGACTTTGGCCCACTTGGTAAAATATTCAATGGCTATTAGAATATATCTGGCACCTATACACTACATTGCAGGAGTGGTTGGCCCACAAAATTCAATGGTCTATTTTTTTAGTGGTACGTAGGAAAGAATTTGGATGAGAGGCACCTCATCCTAGTGGTTAGGCTTATAGGTGCACTAGCAAACATCACATGCCTTATCATACTCTTTTATAGCTTCAAATAGGCTTCGATACCACAAGCTTGACTATAATATCTTACACATCATTGTGTCTCCTACATAATAGCCTCTTGTAATCCCTTCATGTACCTCCTGTAAGATGGAGTCCCATTCATGTTTCAAAACACATCGATGTAGGACTTCATCCCTACTTAGTTTTTATGGCTCTCCCTTAATGAGTTTGAAGGGGGTAACATGAACTACAAGTTGTTTCTTTTCCTTGGTGGATAACGTCTAGGGTACAATCCTAGATTTTAGAAAAGTGGCAATCTCTGTCGAGTCTTCAAGGATTCACTGGACTCGATATAGATACACATCTGGCATGTCATCCTCAATTAGCAGTGCTACATCACCAGAGTTGATGCATGACAAATGGTTTGGCCTTAAGTTTTTCCCAAGTTTAACTACAATGGAGAATTAGAACTCTTGGAAGAGAAAAATCCATCTACATATGTCCTTGTGTTACATAGGCTTGTTCATAAGGTACTTAAGTGCCTCATGGTCTATAAAAAATATGAAGGTAGATTCCAATAGGTATTGCCTAAATTTTTTTAATGCATAGACCATGACTAGCACCTCGTGCTTGGTGGTGGTGTAATTCTAATCTTATTATGTCAATTTCTTGCTTGTAAAGGAGATGGGGTGGTCCATCTTTCCCTCACCTAGTTGTGTTAATATGGTACCAATGGTAGAGCCTGAAGCATCAATATGGACATGGAAAGGAGTAGTCTAGTCTGGGAACTGTAAGATTGGCATGCTAGCCAACTTTAAATTTAATGTTTCAAAGGCCTCCTCTTTCACTTGGCCTTAGTATAATGGGACATCCTTATCTTTGCATAGCTCTGGATAAACTTTTTATAGTAGTTATAATGGCCTAGAAAGGTATGAATGTCCTTCTAGGTTGAGGGAGTCTAGAGATATATTATGATGGCTATCTTTACCAGATCAACAAGTAAACTATCCTTGTAGATGTTGTGCCTGAGCAATGTTCCAAAGGGGTTTGTGAAGATCCATTTCTTTAGATTTAAGGATATTTGGAGCTGACTACACCTCTCAAACTTGAGGTGCATATTATCTTAGTGGTCTTTCATGATACCATAAATAGTTTAGTCATCAAGATAAACTTAGAGAAACTTGTGGATAAAATCCTTTAAAGTAATGATGACTAATCTTGAGAATATGGTTGGCACATTCTTAAGTCCAAAAGTTATCACATTGTAAGTGAAACAACCTCATTTAGTTTTAAAGGTTATTTTGGGCTTATCCTCCTCCTTGATATATACCTAGTGATACCCCAAAAATCATTAGTGAAGGTATAGATTTTGCATCCTGTGACTCCATCTAGGTCCTCATCAATAAATGAGGTCAAGAATGGGTCATTGATGCATGTTATATTATAGATTCTATATTTGACGTAGATCCTTATGTGCCCATCCTTATTTATGCTAATTATAATTAAGCTCACCCAGTTAGATTCTTGTACCAGGTAGATGATGCTAGTAGCAAGCATTCCATCAATATCCATTTTTACCTTGCTATAAAGATTAGGATTCATTCGATATGAGTGCTTCTTGATCAGCCCTATTCCATCCACCAGATTGATGCTCATTTTTCCAAGGTAAGGGTGAGTGCCCATCATATCTCTATAATTTCATAGGAATAAGTCCTAAAATTCTTTTAAGAGATCTATGATTTGTGCCATCTCTATCTCAGACTAGTAAGCACCTATGGTGGCGATCTTTAGTTCACCTTTTATACTGATGTCTACCTTAGTGGTCTTGAGTAGCACATAATAAGGTTAATTCTTATCTTAATGAGAATATTCAACTTGTCTTATCCCTTTAGTTGTGTCAATATGAATATGTATTAGATCTTTTTCATCATGAGTGTTGTCATTAATAAGGTGCACAAGTGTTTGTCTTCCTATTAGAGCCTTCCATTTGTTCTCTTTTAAGGTCTCATTATCTTCTTCACTAGAGTCATTGTTGAGCACCTAATCTTAAAAAAATGTTGGGAGTGCTAAGCCCTTCTCCCCAAAAAACTCACAAAGGTGCTCTTCTAGAATGGCAATGTCCTCAAATATGGCCCTATAAATAACTTGTAGTGGCTCTAGTAGCTCTAAGTTCTATGATGAAAATGAGAAGGTGTGCACAAACCTCTCCTTGAGTACTTCTTAGTTTCTTATCTCATGGTATATCTCATTTATAATGTACCATGTGCATGCCCATGTTTTCAAGGTCTGGTATAAGGTATGCACCCAAAAGCCTCATGGTGTAATCTCACTATAGACAGTCTACGTTTCTTCACACAATCAGATATGTGTGATTGGGTCAAAATCACCTAAATAAGTAGG